>CAXITT010000120.1:951063-971629 GCA_964033795.1 Lymnaea stagnalis
TGGTGTAAAGATGTAAGGCAAGACTTCCCTTAACTTTTACACTTGGTGTAAAGATGTAAGGCAAGACTTCCCTTAACTTTTACACTTGGTGTAAAGATGTAAGGCAAGACTTCCCTTAACTTTTACACTTGGTGTAAAGATGTAAGGCAAGACTTCCCTTAACTTTTACACTTGGTGTAAAGATGTAAGGCAAGACTTCCCGTAACTTTTGCACTTGGTGTAAAGATGTAAGGCAAGACTTCCATTAACTTTTACACGTTTAGATAGTTCAATTTTAACAAATATACAGGGATACAAAATATTTTCTTAATTGTTAATAACATACATTAATATTGATAATGCTGTGATAATTATTTTGCAGTATGTTCAGCACCATAAAAGGCTTTGTTTGGGAATCTTAATTTTTTAAAAGTTGGATGCTGCACATGAACTAGGCAGCAGGATGCTGCGCATGACCTTAGTCAGCAGGATGCTGCGCATGACCTTAGTCAGCAGGATGCTGCGCATGACCTTAGTCAGCAGGATGCTGCGCATGACCTTAGTCAGCAGGATGCTGCGCATGACCTTAGCAGGATGCTGCGCATGACCTTAGTCAGCAGGATGCTGCGCATGACCTTAGTCAGCAGGATGCTGCGCATGACCTTAGTCAGCAGGATGCTGCGCATGACATTAGTCAGCAGGATGCTGCGCATGACCTTAGCAGGATGCTGCGCATGACCTTAGTCAGCAGGATGCTGCGCATGACCTTAGTCAGCAGGATGCTGCGCATGACCTTAGTCAGCAGTATTGTGAGGGAAATACAAACCATTCAAAGCCTATCATATGAACAAATAAAATTAATATTTTAACACATTTGCAGCAACTTTATAGCTAAATTTTGAAAAATATAAATGCATACATTATACGTGGAAAAAAAAATTCTACAAAGCAGATGTGAAGGAAAAAATAAATGGTGACTATTTGAAGAGTGAACAAATTATGTGGAATTAACATTTGATTTTTAAAAACATTTTGTGCAACAAATTTCATTGCCACATATTTTTGTTCATTCAAAATTTGAATGTGTCCTACACAACAGGAATGTGTCCACCACTACCTGAATGCGTCCTACTAGGAAAACCCTAATATGTAAAAGTATTTATTCCTCTTAACTTCTTAGATTCAGCAAGTTGACTAAGAATACACATTTATTTTTTAGCACATTAAACCAATATTTAACATCAACTATAACATTTAGTGCATTGTTTGCATGTGGTGTGATTTGAAATCACTAAATAAAAACTCGTAACATAGGGGTTCTTAGCCCGTGGTACACAGACCCCTTGGGGATCCATGAAAAGGGTACTGGGGCAAGGGGGGGGGGCTATCTGTGAGTGAGATGCATTTAATTTTTATTATATGCATATAAAGTTTAGTCCTTGGCCTTAATCTGACTGCCAAGGGGCCGTGGAACTGAAAAGGTTAAGAACCCCTGCTGCATGATGACAAGAATGTTCTTTGTCAAGCAACTTACACTGGTAAATTAGAAGTGATCCCTAATTGAACGCATTACCTTCCTATCTACCCAATTAAATATTTTAGGCAATTCTTTGGCTGAATTCCTGAATGGATAATTTTTTTAATTTTATATTTTTATTTTAATGTGAATCTTGATATAGCTCTAAATTAAAAGGTTTTGAATTTAGACAGAACAATCCAGATATGTTATCAATTGATATGTGACCTACTTAAATCAATCAGAAACTTACTTACTTATAGTTAAAAGAACATTCTTTTGTTTTTCAAATGCCCTCTTAATATAATGAACAAAAACACCAATTCTAAATAGGACACAAAGATAATTTTTTTTTAATACGTTTTCAAAAAGGCATTTATTTTGTTAAATTTATTTCTTATACAAATTTATCTTTCATAAATAGATTTCAATAAATTTTATAAACATAAGTTTTTAAAAATTGCACATAGTTATAAACACAAACAAAGAGAAATCGATAGCATTTGATTTTAATGTGAACATAATAGCTAAGTTCCCTGTGAACATTAAAATAACTGTTCCCTCATGAACATAAGAATAGACAATTAAGCATGAATGCAATAGCCAGTTCCACACTAACAATTCAATGATTGAAGTAGGAGAAATTATCATAATAGTTCCAGAGTGGATCTCTCTTGTCTGCCCGGCTCTCATTGTGCACAGTGCTGCACTCTTATTTGTTGGTTCCCCTGCATCATGTAGGAACCAGATGCACACAAAATAAAACACAACTGAGCATGGGGATATATGGAGTGCCATCAGGAATAATTATTATAGATTATGAACCTCCTCTAGTATTTTCCACATGCAACATTGGTTGCATTGCCCCAGCTAGTGAACAATAATTTTCTACAAATTTTAAAAAGTTCAAACATCCTGTTTTAAAGATGACTATGTCAAAGAATGTATCCACATAGCATCAACTACGCTGACCTGCCACAACCAACCAAAATGATTGAATTTTTCATAAAAGGGTGAATCACCAAAACATCAGGATGCCGACTCATCACAAGTTATTTTTATATCCCAATAAATTTGGTAAGATCTTTGGAAAGGAGGTAAAAAAAAATGAAATGTAGAAAAAGAGAAGATTAAATCAGTGGTTCTCAAAGGGGGCACTGAAAGGCTTGGAATATTTTGGGGGGCACTGGCAGGAAGCAGTATTACGTGTTTTAGAGCAGTTCTTCCATGACAAGGAAATGACAGCTGATTGCATAATATACAAACGGTGCAATTGATCCATGCAACTATCCATGACTGACCGCAACCGTTTTTTTGTTTATTATGTCAAATTTCTTTACTGTTTTTGTACCATTCATCACCAGCATCTGGTTGCTAAAAAAAACTCTGGCTATTACTGCATTTATTTAAAATAAAGCACACTCTATTTCTGACGTTCTGTCTTAAAAACGATCCAGAGTTTGTCTCTTCATTCTGACGCTCTTTGCATAAATGTTAAAATCTTGGTAGTGACACTGAAGACATTACAAATAAGATTGCCAAATGAGAAATATTTGCTCAAGTCAATAAAAGTCACTTTGCAGTGCAGGTGATTGAGATCAATATTCTAAATACCAAATCAGCTCCTCTTCATTTGGATTTTAATAGTAACTATTCAAATACAAAATTGGCCTTAAAAGATGTGTACTGGGAATTACTTTGCGACCATTCAAATTTTCTACGGAAGATGGTTTTAGCAATATTAGAATTTTCTTTTAGATTTGGCCACACTATATCTGTAATCATATGATGTGTGGAAGATTGCCGCAAAGTGACTTTTTTCCTTCTCACCATTGTATCTGGTGGAAGGTGGTTTTATTGCGGCCATCCCGCTTTGCTCCAGGTAAGAATTCAGCATATAAATATGAACACAGTCAACAAAGTAAGATAGTGATAAAAAAAAACGTATGTTTCTTTACCAAGCCTATGCATCCAATCGCATTAAAAATAACTTACCAAAAAAAAAGCCAGATATCTAAAACCACACTTAACAATTATTATCGCTTAATCAAATTAATCATATTATTTAATGAATGAATGTGGAAGTAAAAAGTTTCAGTTGTATGTTGATCAGATGTTCAAATTTATTTCCAATTTTACATTTAATTGTTGAATAATTAACCACAAATGGTCGAGCACAATTTTATGCTGAGCATGCTTATAATTTTATAATGGGATGAGACAAGGGGCGCTCAGGGTGAGTTTATGGTCCAAAGGGAGCGGTGGCCGGAAAAAGTTTTGAGAACCACTGGGTTAAATGCTTGTAAATGAAGGTAAAAATAGCTGTTGACTAGGGACAGTTCAATTAACACAATCATGTACAACTGAATAGATTTGATATCAAGTGATTTTGCTGGTACTCCCAAAACGCAACTGAAGTTCACTAAATTATTTCCCACATCATCTCCAACAAGTACCTATAGTCGGCTTTAAACTTAGGTTACCATTCGTACTGTTGTTACCAACACAGTTCTGTTTTTTGGGATATTAGTCCTGGCTAGTGGTGGATCTTAAGAGCCCCTTTTAAGACTTCAGAATAAAAAATGTTTAATTTATCAAATAAATGCATAAACTCAAAAAATCAATAAATAACACTGCAAAAATATATTTCATCTAATTGGCCTCTCAATAGTAGTATCTTAAAAAGACAGAAGAGTTGTTAGTGTAACCTCAAATAATTGTTTATTTTCTGACAGAAGAGAAGAGAACCCAAAAAATAATAAATGTGCCCGTTATGATATGAAAACTTTAAAAGTTCTGGTTTTAAATTATTTGAAATAAATGGTCACCCAGACTGACAGACATCACCACAACCCAGCGGGCGCTCCAATCACTTTGTGCACTTTTCACAGGTTTTTGGTGAATCACATTTAGTCAAGAACTCACGGATATCGTGACTTTTAAAACATAAACGGCCAAGTTGATTCTTTACAGGTACCAATCAGTAAATAAATTTTATTTCACACAGAGAGAATTTCGTTAAATTGAAAAATTGAATTGAACAAGAAAGGCAGTAATAAAAGTGTAGACTTTGTAAGGAAAACCTTGGCTGACTTGACCACACAAGAGATTTGGACCTATAGCCACAGACTTGACCACACAAGAGACTTGTTCCTACAGCCACTCACTTCAACATCCATTGCTGGTGCTGGACTTACGGCACTTGAGGACCTTAATCATATAAAAAAAAAGATACATTTGAGCAAACTTGTTTTAGATTTTAAGTGTTGGAAAATTAAGTATCACAGAAAGAAGGAGTTTAAATAATTGTTCTGAGTGAAACGGTCAATCTAAACTTGTTCCTGTCTGGGCCAGGCTCTGGAGTTGTTACTCTTGCTCTGCTCCGGTGTATAATAGTAATACACAATGTCTGACAAGGAACAACTCAAAGGAGACATTTATGATAATGCATGTAACCCTAAAGCAAAAATGGGTGTGTCGCTGCACACTGGTAATCCGTGAGGTGATCCAAGATGTGCCGTGCAAAAGCTTCCAAGAGGAGGAAAGCCCAAAGTATTAGTAGGTAGATAAATATAGCTTGTTGCTACAAATGGACACTGTCAAACCCTGTGAAAACACAATTGTGTCCAATACAGACAATTAATATAGACCAATACACTGTCATCTTATACCTTTTAGCATTACACAACGTTATGAATGAACTACATTATGTTTTTTAGTATATTTTGCCAGATTTTACTTGTGCTGTGCAAATCTAAGAAAGATCTAGGGTGTCTCTCAAATAAAAAAAAAGGTTTACTGAGATCTGCCCTACAGCAGGCGTATCTGCAGGTGAATCTTTCATTCCTAACAATTAGTCACCAAGTCCATTTCAATGAAACATTCACTTGCAACATAAATCCAAGCTTGGAGGAGACTGGGTTTTTTTTTTTAAAGCCTGATTAACTAATTAAACAAGAGGAATTTAAACATTTTCTACCAAACGCAATTTGATTCATTGTACTAAAGCAAAGAATGAAAATTATCTCAGATATAAAACTGTTCACTAACAAATATTAAATCTTTGAAAAAAAATGTGAACAATGTCCCATTTTACTGTGATTTGATCAAATTACCTAATTCTATAAACTATTATTAAACTGATTAATTTACTTAGCTTCATGTTGGTTCATTTGTGCATGCAGAAATAGCAGCAGTTTACCTTTTTAGCGAATTCTGGTAACTTAAAAGCAGACTTGTGCATGTCTGTATTGTAGTATTTCATATTCAGCTCTTTCAGTTCATCCGTGGAGAAAGGACGAAGTGGATTTTCAAAGTCCACTTCCTGAAACATGCAGACAGAGAAATGGTGAACAAAGTTTGGGTCTTCCCTGACACATCAAAAGATCATCACTGACATTAGAGCATGGAATTCATGACATAACAGGTTAATCCTGAAGTATCAATAGGTCACCTCTGACATACAGATAGGTCATTACTCACATACCAATAGATCAATGACATACCAATAGGTCATCTCTGACATACTGATAGGTCATCACTGACATACCAATAGGTCACCTCTGACATACCGATAGGTCATCATTGACATACCAATAGGTCATCACTGACACATAATAGGTCATCTCTGACATACCAATAGGTCATCTCTGACATACCGATAGGTCATCAGTGACACACCAATAGGTCATCTCTGACATACAGATAGGTTATCACTGGCATACCAATAGATCAATGACATACCAATAGGTCATCACTGACATACCAATAGGTCATCTCTGACATACTGATAGGTCATCTCTGACATACTGATAGGTCATCACCGACGTACTGATAGGTCATCTCTGACCCTCTACACTTATCACTAAAAACAAAAGACGACCAACTGACCGGGTCCAGGCTGCATAAAACAAAGCCAATCTGGCCACAGGGGTATGTCGGTATAGATGTGTACGCGTACGACACCGATGGGTACAAGGTGACACAGAAATCCAGCATGCTCTTGATGAGATCCATGTGTATCCACATGCACTCTCCTGAAACAGATCAACAATATCGTCATCAAAACAGAGGAAACACAATCCTCCCTCAGTGTACAAGAAGAGCCTACAGGTACTTAAACAGTAGCCTAGAGTCAGAATTGAATATGTCAACAGTTAATGATTCAGCTGTGGCTTGTTTAAAATGTACACAACTTAAGAGAAACACAAGTATTAAAACATCAACTTGTACACCAATCATTCAAAAAAAGCTGATGAAACTGACCACCAGCAGGTCATGGATAAACACTAAATATTTCACGAGACTTCAGGAAATAAGACTTGTCAGCCCAGCCAGGCAGCTACTCTTGGGGGGGTGGGTAACCCCTGAGTCAAAATAAGAACTCAATCACACAAGTGGTAAGACAGCAGCCAACTAAGACGTGGGAGTTAACATCACAAGTGAACTCCATCAAATGTGCACAAAAGTACCAGGCAGGTGTCAAATGTAACAAACTGTATAGCAGATTTAGATGTCTTAACTCATTTCCTCCGGCAGTGCTACTTCCGTACTTATTTATTTTCCTGAGATAAGGGAAGCAACTCAGTTTTGAAATTGATTTACATTTTTAAAAATATTTTTTAAGCTGCTAATTAATAGTAATTGTTAATGAATTAAGGACGAATGCCTCAAAAAATGAATAAGATTTAATAAAAATATAACATTAGCGGCGAAAAAATAATGAATAATCTCCAAAATATAGATTTTTTGGCACCTCGGACGAACACATGCTACATATAGTAGAAATCACGCCATAGCCAGTAGTCTCGAGGGACGCGAGATTTCATTGCTATTTTAAACTAAAAATAAGAGGTGTGTCGCTATGCACCGAGACGCATTTGGACGCATCCGTCAAATCCCCCAAAGGACGCATTTCGTCGCAACCGCCGGGAATGAGTTAAAACATATGCTGACAAAAGTTCTTGATGTTCACAAGTGTGATGTTCAGTTCACTATTTAACAACATGAAAAGCCTGTCTATCCCTCACCTTGACTGCACACAATACCATTGGGCTTCAGTGCCTTCTTCATCAACTCATAGTATTGTTTCTGAAACAATGACGAAGCAGGTCCTGTGGGAAAGACAGGTGTCATTTGAAATGTCAACATTTGCATAACAACAAAACTGGATCTGGGTTCATTTGTCAACATTTTCATTAACAACCCCTGTACATGAAGAGAAGAAACTTAACATTTTTAAAACAATAGCTACCACCTATCAATTGTTAAATAATTCAACGATCCCGCCATTTTGTTTGCTACATAAATCAATAAAACCCACCAAACAGATGTACTGTAACATAAATCCATTAAAACCCACCAATGGGATCACTGGAGTCAGTTATGATGACATCAAACTCCCCTTGGTGCTGCCCCATGTACTCAAACCCATCCATGATGTGCAGGGTCAGTCTTGGGTTGGAAAAGCTGCTGGCCATGCCTGGCAGATATTTCTTACTGACCTCAACCACAGCCTAGAACAACAAACAGTTTTCCGTGCCAAATAATGTTACAACACTGGCATATTAACAGCTCTTGCTTTAATTAAAGGTTATGTATTTGGAATATTGGAATAATAATATTGAAAGCCTAAAATGAATTGCCAGACTAAAATTTAACCTCTCCATGATTGATAATCTATCATCCAACACAGACAACACTCATGTCTTGTGTGAGAAAAATTAATAATGAAACAGTTGGCAGTAAAAAATCTTTGGGTGAATTTTTTTAAAAGGGAAAATCATGATGAAATCAAGAAAAGTGCTTATATCCAATGATGCTTACCTCATCTATCTCGCACATATGGACCTCTTCTAAACAATCGTGTTTCAGCAACTCTCTTGCCACGCCGCCATCACCCCCTCCTATTATGAGTACCTGGATGTGAAATTAGTTGTTTACCATTACTTTGAAATTCAATGTTTAAAAACTACTAATACCAATTATATTAAATAATATTTTGATTTGCAAAACAGATAAATGAAACATGGTTTAAACTTGAACACACAAAGGAACATGGAGATGAAGAAACAAAAAAATAGTGATAAGAATTATTTTTAAAATAAAATCAACAGATTTTCTGTTACTGTTGAATGATATCTTACACTGAACTGGAATAAACTATTTCCTTTGACCATAATAAACAAAACCAAAAAATATGTTTCGTTTTCCTCACAGCAGGTGAAAGTTAAATCTGAAATAATTAGTTGATTACCTTCTTGGGGTTTTTGTGAGAACACAGAGGCAGGTGAGCCAACATCTCCTGGTATGAGAACTCATCCTTTTCTGTGCACTGAATGACCCCATCCAAGACCAGCACATTACCAAAAGTTTTACTGCAAAATGGGAGAGCAAAAATATTAATCAAAATATTAGCAGCAAAAATGACATCCCTTTCAGGTTGCAAACTCTCAGATTCACAAGTAAAGGAAGTGTGGGACAGAGGAGGTGGGGCAGAGCAGCGACACTGTCATGGGGTGAGGGAGGACACAGTAAATCGTGTTTATTAGCACTTTTAATCCCTGTGGTCAGGGATGTATGTTTTGAAACAGGTGGATGCAAAAAGGTAAAAAATCCTTGCTACATATTAAGAGGCAACATCTGCAGAGTTGTTTTTTTTATATTTTGGGGGGGGGGGGGGGGGGATTGATTGGTCCATAGCAACACCAATGTTCTAATCAAAAATACAAATTTGCTACTATGGATCACACATAAATTAAGTTGCACACAGCTTGTTTCATTTTATTTTCTAAATGAAAATGTGCAGGGGAGCCCATTAGCTATTCTTTATACAAGTACAATGCTAAAATAATACAACTTATCTGAATTTCAAAGCTAATTTTAAATTTTAGTACTAATTTATGTATGATGTAATAGTTAATTTGAATAAATTTTGATAAGTTGTTTATCAAATGATAGCCATTAGTTGATAAAGAGGTCACCGATTGATTAGCCTTGGACACCAGTACTGATAGCACTGCAGTGTGTGACTGACAGAAATACAGACCATTCTTTGGTTTGATTGTGTTATCAGACTGCAGGGATGGGATGTATCAACCAAATGTCAATTCGTGAAGGGCTAAAAGTGTCTAATGGTAATGAATGAATGTGTTGTGTCATCAGTGTTTCAATCTCACCCTATCCCTGAGCTTTAAATCTCATCCTCAAAGCATCTACATATAATTCCTATGCGCCTTGTTCTGGTGAGTTATGTAACAGTTATTCTACTCTTTTAGATGTATGATCATGGTTTTTTGTTTTTTTTCTTAGGATGCAA
Source organism: Lymnaea stagnalis (assembly GCA_964033795.1). NCBI lineage: Eukaryota > Metazoa > Mollusca > Gastropoda > Lymnaeidae > Lymnaea > Lymnaea stagnalis. The sequence goes on from CAXITT010000120.1 coordinate 960,876, forward strand.
TACATCAAAACCAAACTCATTTACGATCATAAAAATTGGATTTTTAGATGTAGAGACTTCGCAAGAAAAGGTGGAGATTAGTGCAATATGCCTTCCATTATTATCCCGTAACACTGGGTCATATTTTCTAGTAATTTAACGAGGTTATTTAACTGTAACACTTTAAATCCTGAAATATTTCTTTCTCACTTCATTTAAATCATTCAATTCCTGTATCATTCAAGTCCTGTAATATATTCACAACTCTTTTCACTTCAACATCTTTATCATGGCTGCCCAAAGCCAAAACTCTCCACATGACCTAATCAAACATGATTGGCCAGACTTTATTTTACACAATTCTGTCTTGCTATGCAAGAGGTATATAAAATAATAAATGTACTTCAAATGTCTCCCATCAGTAGTTCTTATAGTCATAACACACTTGACATGATTGCCTAGTATGTGTTAAAATGTGTATCACTAACTCTTATGGGTCAGCATTTCCAGCCCTATATATAGATATATATAAAATTATTATTGTAGAATATATTTTTTTTTTTAAAGACTTTTTTGGCCAATGTGAATTTAATGAACATATTTTTAATTAATATTTTTGGCTTGCACTTATAAACATCTCAACCAGTGGGATGCAAACTTAGGAACATTAGGTTTTAGCCCAAAGTTTGATTACAGGGTATCCTTAGGCAAATTTATCTTGAAGCTTATGTGGGCCAAATTTATTAACAGTTCCAACAGGTTAGCCAGTACCAATCTAGACAAAACCTAACTTTTGTATAATTATTCAGTTTCTTTAAAAAAACATGCCAAAAAAGATATATTCCATCATTTTTGTTTTACTATCAAAGCTTTGAAGAGTTTTTAATAAAAGAAATCAGTCTCTACTTACCCTTACGGCATCAATATACCCAAACAAAATAATGTTACAAATACAACAAAATGTTATATACCCAACAAATTAATGTTACATACAAAACAAAATAATGTTACAAGGTTTAACAATTAGCAACAGGAGAGGAGGTTTACTTTAGAAGTTATCCACACAAGATGAAAATGCCTAGAGCATTACATAAAAAAAATTCTCACCTCTTGAAGACTAAAATATCCTGATACTTGGACTTTTCATGATGAAGAACTTTGTCCACCTCTAGAGACATGCACTGCCCTGGCCACAGTTCACTGATTTCGCTAAACCATCCTTCTTTGATACCGTTCATGCTATTAGTTATAAACTAGTCTGAAAGATATTTCATAATAATTCACCAACGAAATTCTATTTGTTTACAATCTGGTGTATTTTAGCTGTAATATGCAGCTATAAAAAGACCAACACACACAAGAATTACCTTTACAAGAAGTTAAATAAAGCTTGATAATTGGTAAATAGCTAAAAGTTTCCCAAGTTTGCTTAAGGCGTACATGTGCGCTCTAGAAAATGTTCACTATCAGTAACTTCACCTCGTTACAACTTTATCAGGGCACAGCTGGTGAAAGTAACACACAAAAGGATGTAAATTTCTCACCTGCTGCAATAAAAATAATGGTGCCTTTATTTGTGAGTACCTTCCTCAAGGTCCTCAAATTTTTAAACAGGCAGCTCCCCAATATAACATTGGTTCAGGATACATCCATGAATACATTACTTTTCAAAACTTCAGCCTAATATTTATTACATTGGTTGTGACTCATAAGATCAACTGAGTCTTTTAAAAAAATGATAAATGACGCACAAAAGATTCATAAGCCCTGCAGAAAGTAATATAGTTTTTACATTGTGAGCCTCCTATAAAGCAATCAATAATGGCCCTAACCCTTTGAGAAGCAGTCACTCAATTCAACAATATGCACTCCTAGCATCTGATGAAAAATTTATAGCCAATATTCCCACTAAACAAAAACGAGGAGGGTAGAATCAATACTACACCCCTCCCAATAGCAACCTTTAAAACTAGGGGTTCTCAAACTGAGTCCCAAATGGCAATGATGTGAGACATAGGAATAGTGAAGTTTCTAGAAGTACTATATTCACTTCATCTTTCAACCCCAAACAAAATTAAATGTAATTGCACAATCTGCATCTTTGGAAAAAAACAGGAGAGATCCAACCAAGTTCTCCACAAAGTTATGAAGCACTGTATTGTTACTCAAGCGTGTGCATCCCTCCCAAAGGCTGGCTGACGGGCAATTTAAAAATGATGGGGGACTTTTATTTGTATAGATCCATCTAAAAATAACATAAAAAAGGCATATAGAGCCCCATTTTTGCTGTCATAAAAGCCTCTTGAAATCTATGATGCTACATAACAAAAGCTAATCTGAATTTGTTGCCATGCTTTAACAGGGATGGATCAAGACATAATTAATGAGAGCTATGTCTTCAATTGTTTAAAATTGCTTCTGAAAGTTTTCCACAAGTGGTTGTGTAACAGCAAATTAGAGAGGAAAAAAGGGAAAAAAAAGGTGGGGGCTTCCCTTACTATAATTATAATTTATATAACTAAATACTAAGACGACTACTAAATAATATTAGGCCTATAAGTATAAGTATGCACTTAGACTTTTGACTTATTCACTACCGGTATTATTTAAGCTTAAAAAATTTATTGGTAACTCCCAGCATTCCAAGGCTGAATATGAATAATTTCAAAAATATTGACTCACATTTCGTCTTGAGGGCACACAGCGCAAATGTAGTATTTCTGCCCCCCACTCTCCCCTGTGAATGTAGAGAAGCAGCAAAGTGAAGTAGGTATATTTCAGCCAAGTGGTAAAAGATAGGTCAACACTTCACCAATCGGTCACTGTGTAACTGTGAAATTCACTATAACAGGATACTCATACACTACAGTGAGTATGATATCTTTGTCAAGGTCTTTCTCTTTTCGATTGCTATATGTAGTTCCTATGTAGATGAAGGATAGAAGATCTTTAAATACCACAAACTCATTATTTATTTACTGTTTTATTTTAATTAGTTTTAGATTTTATCTAAAGTGAATAACATTTTACTTTTTAAATTATTTGTTAATTCTAGGTTAAATCCAAGACATAACTTTTTTAAAAAGACCACAAACACAAAATAAGTCTTAGCCATGCTCAAGTTTTTTTTTATATACACAATCATCAATCTTAAGATACAATATTGTTTGAAAACAAAATACAATCATAACGTCATAACATCTACACAAAGATGTTTCTTAATTTTTAGTTAAGAAATAAGCAGGCAGTAGGCCTAAGCCACTGTGGATCCAAAGATTTAGTTATTATAGAGTTACATAGCCTTATTTCCATTCAGCTGAGGTAATTCAGTAAATGATATGGCTCTATCGGGCCTACTAATAATATTATAGCAATATATGCCTATTTCTCAATCAATCTTTGACTCGTTTGAGTTTGACAATCAATTTATAGCAGACTATAGGCTAGGCTAGTGGTTCTTAACCTTTTTGGAGGAACCGAAACCCACCAGTTTCATATGCTCATTCACCGAACCCTTCTTAATAGGAAAAATAAAATATGATTTTTTTTCTGATTTTTTTTGGACCTCCGCCAAACCCCTGAGACTGAACCCCTGGGGTTCGATCAAACCCAGGTTAAAAACCACTGGGCTAGGCATATATATTTCTATATTTCATAACAAAATGACCATCATTAAACAGAAACTATGGTAGACTGTGTTACTCTAAGTTACAGTTACTGAGGTCAGTTTGAGTTAGTTATGCCATTGCATTAATATTACGTATTGCTAGAAACGGCTATTGTCATTTTCTAATGTAGGCCCAACAATCCAACATTACTAATGGGTTTTAATGTTAGGTCTGTTATTAATTATTATTCTGAATGAATGATTTATTACACATTGTGACACCTTAGGGCAAGTGAGGGATTAGAAGTATGAGTATTAGTTAACAGGTTATGGCCTAGGCCTATATATACATCCGGCTTTCCCAAACTGGGGGGCAAGGGCAGGGGTGTGAGGTGGCATTTCAGGGAGTGAAAGGAAAACTGAGAAGGCATATGCCTATAAGAACAAAGAGGACATTTGAGTAATTTTACTTTAAGTTATGATATAGTAAATACCAATATTTTGCAACCTTTTCTTTGCTCCACACATCTTAATCTTACAAAATATTTGACTAGTCTTACACTTCCCACACATTATTTACCAAGTCTCCTACCCCTAAAAAAGTAACAGTACATTTTAAAATAATTGACTTCTATTACTTCTAATTTATTTATTCAATTTGAATTGCAAAGAAAACTGTAGAATGTAGAACTTTCAATATAAAATTGTGAATTAAAACATAGAGGAAAATATTTGGCTAATGTGAAGAGATGGCACCTTGGTTCCGATAGGGTCAAAACCCTGGTTCCAATAGGGTCAAAACCCAGGTTAGGGATAAGTTTAGGGATAGATTTAGGGTTCAGGTTAGGTTTAGGGACACATTTAGGACACAAGTTTGAGGCAACTAAAGTAAAAAAACGCGGTGCTATCTTTTCATATTTACCAAATAAAAAAATATTAATGAAGAAATAGTCTTAAATCCATGAACATTTTTTTTTACATTTAGAATTTAGGCCTATTAGGCCTATTCATTTATATTTAAATTAATGCCATAATTTAAATTCCCAAGCCTTGCACCCACTGAACACCACAGGCTGGTTAGCTGGGAGTGCCAGACTTATTAGAGAGGCTCAGAGGGCAGGGTATAGAAGAAAACTGAAAAGGATACTGATAGTAGGCCTACATATAGGCCTACTAATACTAATAGTATAGTCAGTATAGTCAATAGTAGGCCTATATAATATAGCAGCCTAAAAATCTATATTTTTTAAGTTTATCTTATTTTACTTAGTAAACTTAGTAAGTATCACTATCAGTATTTATCAATTTGTACTTAGGAGTCGTATTTTTAAATATTTTCATTATTTATAAGTGAATTATTAGGCTCAAACAGAACTAAACTGTGATTGGTATGGAAAACATGCACGAAACTCATGGCGTACTGAACCAACACGATTAGCCAAAACTACCAAGCCATGACGATAACGTCTAAAGCCTATTCATTGATCATTGACTGAGAGTGAGGACTGAGGAGTCTGCGGATTTTTTTCACACAGCCCCACCCAGTCACACACGTTATTCGCATAACATAATATTTAATATTAAGAAATATGCTCCTGTACGTCTTCGTAAGCTAAAAATAGGCACAATATTACACTAACCGAACTGAAAAATTTGGTAGTATCCTAATACGGGCTTGTGGTAAAACGCACGAGGAATTCACAATATGTTGATGTTTTAAAGATAAAATGTTGTTGTCCGGTTACACGTGGTTTTTGTAAAACATGAACTAGTAACTGTGGGGAAAAAACATAAAAATATCGGCACGTGACAAGGGTCACAATTCACTTTAAATCAAGGATTCTTAATCAGGGTTTCCCGCATCCCCTGGTGTGCGTGAGGCACTGCCGCCATGTGGTGTGGGAAGATCCAGATCAGGATAATTATGTTTTTAGATGATGAGTTTTGCTCGTCAGCTTCCAGCAAGATGACACCCTCCTATTTTGGAGACGGGACGGATGCGCCCAACTAATAAAAGACAAAAGCTCCCTAACCCCAGCCGGCAGTGCTGTAATTTCGTTTGTTTGCGCTGACGCCGCTGTGAACATGGTCATACCAACAATCACTTCCTAGAATGTAGACTGCGGCCCCGCTGCTGCCCGGGCACGTGTCGGTCGTGTACGTGAAAACGCTCCGGTATTTTTCGCATTTGACCACGTCTATCCAGCGGCCGACGGTGACGTACTTGACGCCACCGTGGGGGTGTGAGGCGATAATCGCTATCCTCGCCTCGTCCATCTTTTCCTTGTATCTGTCCCTCAGCTTTTCCCAGACCGCACCGAGGCGGTTGACCATGGCGCACAGCTTCTCGATGAGCGCTTTGTCGCACGTCACACAGGTTAGACGACACCCATCTTTCTCCACGTCCGTCTCCTCCACCGTCAGGCCCTCGATGGTCACCGCTGGGCCGGTTTCGTCGTCGTAGAACAACCAGCACAGCGTGTTACGGGCCTCGACCGTGTCGAAGACCACGTGCGTCGCCGTAAAGACGTACACCTCGGCGAACTCTCGGCTGGGCGCGTGCGATTTCAGACAGAAGAGGCACGGGCAGGTCCGGTCATCCTCGGCAGTGAACCGCCGGAGGTCAAACATTCTTCCGCTTCCNATATCGCCGGGGGGGGGGGTCACTACCCCCAGGGGAAAGCCAAATGTCCCCCGGAGCAAAAATCATGTCCAACGAAAATCAACTGACACCACCCCCCCCCCTGAAAAATCTGAAGTGCCCCCCGGGAGAAAATTTCTGAAATAATAACTGGTCACGGCATTGGGAAGGTTGAGAAGGTTCTAGGAGAATAGCGCCCCACTCCCCACACACATTTGTTTCAATTTTGTCTAGACAGATTTCCCTATGTGGTATCTCCCCTTATTAGTTCATTTGACACAGCATCGTTCGTTAGCTGAACATAAATAACACCATTAAACAGCCCACTCATTGAGAGCACTAGACACACCATTTTATGGGAGGGGGGGTGGGGGTGAGTGTTAGTAGGCTACATGGCGTTTATGATTGGGTGCGATTACAGAGAAGTGAAACTAAAATTACTCTATATGACTATGACATTGTGAATGTAACGTGACTATTCTTTTTTCAAATTTAAAATCATGAAATTTTAAAACCACGACACTTCAAATCATGACATTAAAAATAGTTTTGGTGCAATCAATGGGTGTCAAAAAAATTAACAATGGTAAACCATAATTTTGCTTTCTCATGATCGTGCTCATAGTCATACATGTAATCAGTGGCTGGGGCGTAGCTAGGGTTGGTGTCACCCAGTGCGGTAAACTCGTGGTATCAACCCCCCCCCCCCAAAACCCGACTCCCACGACTTATTTATTCTTGTTATAATAAGTCCACAGTAAAACAATGACAAGAATTTAAAAAAAAAAATAATTGAAGGTCATGGGGTAAATGAATTTAAGAACTGTAGAATCGCCCAACGACATCGTATTTGGGTTCAATGGAACATTTTATTTCTCAGAATTTAGATAAATATAACTTCCTGCCATTTACGAAAGTTACCGAACACTTTAATCGGCGTTGAATCATGGTAAAAAATGGTGTTTTTTTTCCCCCCCTGACCTCATTATGTGGTCATCTTAATCTCATGCATCGATCTTGAACTTTTAATGAGCAGTGTGTGCTCTTTACATATGCAATTCTTCAATTTGGTGTCACTCCCTGAGATGGTGTCACCCAGTGAGGTCCGCAGCCCTGCACCCCCTAGCTATGCCACAAAATGTAATAATAGGCAAAGGTGAATAGTATGGTGGGGAAAAATCCTCGGGAATGGTACAATTTACATTATTATTTGTGTTTTAATTTTGCGTGTGACGTAGTTTTATGACATCATTAGGCCAGTTTAGTTTGTCTGAAACGTGGCGATTGGGAAAACTAGGGATGTTTATTTATTTAATTTTTTTAACGATAAATAAATTGCCTTTTATGCTGTTCTGCACAGGAACGTTGGATTTTGAAATATTTTATAATATCTAGTTAACTGCATTTGAAATCTAATTTTAGAACTTCCCCTGTACGATCTTAATACTACAACAGTTTGGTATCACCATACGACTCCCCCCCCTCCCATCCACCCTTTACAGGTTGCGGTAGTTATTAGACTATATTATGTTAACGGAAAAATCAGGTTCCTATTACATAGGGGACTGCACAAAATGTACCCCCACTAATGAGGGTGGGGGGAGGTTGGGGGGGGGGGAATCTTGTGTGATTTGCCACACTTTTTTTTCCACCCATGATTTGACTTCTGTATACCACCATGATCACTACCACCATGACTATCATCACAACTATCACAACGACCATCACTATGACCTCCGCCCTTCTGCAGTTCTTCTTCCACCAGAACTGACAGCCCTTCACCAGAACTGACAGCCTTCCACCAGAACTGACAGCCCTCCACCCTTTTTTTTTCCCATCCCAGTTTTTTCAGTCAGTTCCTGGGTACTGAACCCTTCCCCCCCCCCCCTCATACACTTCGTATGGCCTATGACAGCCCTCCCCCCTTTTTTTTTCCCATCCCAGTTTTTTCAGTCAGTTCCTGGGTACTGAACCCTTCCCCCCCCCCCTCATACACTTCGTATGGCCTTCAGACTTAACCGCATTATATTCCACATGAACTGACTACCTCATGTCTAATGTCCCCCCTGTTCACAAGTAGGCCTACTGACCGCCACCCACCGAGTTACTAGGGAAGACTAGGGAAGACTACCCCCCTTCACGCACGCTATCTTTGCCAACAATCTAAAGCATGTGTTACGGAACTCTATGATCTCTTCGAAAATACAATTTAGTTGGCCTACTACGTCACTTTCACCCGTCGAAAATGACGGGGCGCAATGTCATTTGAAATGCAGAGATGTATTTTTCAAAGTTTATTGCTTTTGTTTGTTTTGTGTGTGTGTGTTTTTTTTTTCATAATCAAATCACCAACATAATCTGCTAATCCATCCATTAATAGTCTTTTCATTCATCTCCACAACAAAACAGTCTAGACACCAATGGAAAAATGTCAACATCTTAAGAGTCTTTTTGAGAATGAATACCCTTAACTACCCATGGCCACCCACTTCTTCGTTCTAAAGTCATTAAAAAAATATATATTTTTTTTAGATTTAAAAAATACAGTTATTTATCAAATATACAGGTCATTGGATCTAGTAATGCCTAGAAATGATTGTGCCCACCGGTTACGTCACGAAAAGAGTAAAAACTTTGGGTCTGATATCTCTGGCAGTAATCCTGATTTTAGCATTTCATTTCCTGAATCAAAGAGATGGCCATGACGTCAATGCACATGATAGTAATGAAGTAAAAAATCATAAGAAAGACTCGATGAGTGAACTTGACGATAAAAGCGTATCATCGCGAGACAGAAAGCACAACACTGAAGTTGATGACGTCATCGTAAGTATATTAAAAAAAATAATTATTCAGTGGTTTATCAGATATGTAAAAAGGGGTCACGATGAGTTATGAAGATATTTTTTTTACTGTATAAAATAACTACATTCAATTAATAAAATAGCCTACTATTATTTTTTGTTTGATTATTGTTTGGCTATGTAATATATGGTCATATTGTGTAAAACTTTAGGTCTACTCACTTTTATGGAATGGAATTTTTTTTTTTTTTACGAAATCCTGCTAAGAACATATTTGAACACACTTTTTCAAATTAGGCTACTTTGAAACAGTTTAAGTTCCTTTTGTAATATTATATAGCAGCGTTTCTCAAACGTGTATCAGATCGCTTCTCGACCTTTTGTCAAATATCTAAGTGTCGTATCGGTTCTTGTGTAACCTGATTACCAAACTCCGGGGGTTTGAGCGTGACCCGCTTTGTGTCTGGTCGGTGTAGAACAGACAAGAGAGCCGCAAGGCCATGAGACCCACAAGGTTAAAAGACCCACAAGGGCAGACTTTGAAGACGGACTACCCCAGAATAGCAGCACTTCTGAGGAACCTTTACAACAAGAAAAAAAACAAAACACACACACACAAATCTTTTTCCGACATGTTACAAAACCTGTTTGGGTGGCTCGTGATATCTCGCCTTGTGTCTGGTCATAGAATAAATGAGAGACCCACTATGCCAAGAGACCCGCAAGGGCAGACTTTGAATTGATTACCCCGGTGTAGCTGTACATCTGGGGAGATGCCCCCACCCCCACACAAAACTATATACATGTATGTGTATAAACATACACCACAGTAGCGATAGATTACGCTGTTCCAGGTGGTACACGGAAATGCAAAAAAATGCAAGGACTTATGTCCAGTTCCTAACAAAGTCTGACTTACGAAAACGCACATTTACATCAGTTGATTTCAGTGGTGCAGTATACATTGTTCTCTAGTCAAGCATTTGGCTGAATACAGATGATTCATTTTCAAGGGTTCTCAAGCATGAATGCAAGTTTTGAGTGACAAAGAGCCAGAAAAAGTTAAAACGAGAATTGTTTTAAATGTTCTTAGGTACCCAATGATACAATTAAAAGAATGTTTAAAATTTTAGAATGAAAATTATTATAAAACTATTTATTTATTTAAGTAATAAAATGAGCACGTCTACCTTTCTTTTTTAAAATATTTATTATTATTATTATATTTTTTTTGTTATCAACACATTCAAACAAAGTATCAAAATTTTAAAGTAATGTCTTCATACTCTTGGCTTCTGAAAATCCAATTCAGATAGGTGAAAATATCGAGACGTTGACGAACCTGGAGGGTATTTTGGATGATAATGAACTGGACAAGAAAGTTGGTGGACAACAATGGGGAAAGGTGGGTTAAGCATAGTATTATGCATATTATGATAACAGGTGCTTAAATTAAAGGGATAGAGATGCGGAATAGCAAACCCTAGAGCCTGTGTTGGATGTCAGCTTTGAGGCGCATACCAGTGGTTGGATTCAAATAATAGAACAACCCATTCACTGGCCTAACATTAAATGACCACAGAGAGCGTCCATAAAGTAGGCCTACGACAGCCCACGTCAGACTACTTCAGCCTACGTCACGCTATTTCTTAACAATTTTACCTCTTCCACTCCGTGTCACAAATCCCCCCCCCCCCCCCCCCCCCCCCCCCCCCCCACCACC
>CAXITT010000120.1:977288-997130 GCA_964033795.1 Lymnaea stagnalis
ATTGGTTTATTTTTACAAAAAGTTTAAATTTTCTTATCAAAGTCCCTACACTATTGGCCACTATTAGCGGTGCTGACTCTAGCCTCTGGTATGTACGGAATATTAAACATTAAACAAGCTCAACGCTCGAAACAATCGATTAATGTATCGTGATCGTGTGAAATTCGGGAAAGAGAATTACTTTTATTTCAGATTATGATCCGGTGAGTCACAAAATCTGGCAAATTCCGAAATCCGGTATATTCCGGATTCCGGAATCCGGTTGTTCCGGATACATGTAAATCCGGCGGAACCGGATTTCACCGGATAGTGCAAAATCCGGCGGAACCGGATTCCGGACCGGGGTCCGGCACACCCCTATTAGAAAGAAATATTTAGTTAGACCTGGTTCTCATGTGCATTGACAGTGGGACCAGGCACTGTTACTCTGTGTAAGCCTGACTAAAAATGTTAAATAAATACATAAATTCTGCTCCACATATTTTATTCTTGATCATCTTTATGTATTTACTCTGCATTAAAAACTGAAGCTGTAAATACATGTGATACCTAATCAACACTGGGGAAAATATGTGCATTACCCTGACAGATTTTTCATATTGTTTTATGAGCTATTTGCCCACCTTAAATTGTCATGCAGCATAATTACAATATTATATTAGTAATAAATAGGGTATTTGAAGATTAAATATGTGAGGATGTAAATAGCTATTATGACTTAACATACATTCATCACCTATTTAAAATGGCTCCATGTGCAACTTATTTCCCTAAATTGTAAAATTAAATTTTATTATGAACTTTGATTGCACTACATGTTCTGTTTTAAATAAAAAAATGTTAGGGAAGTAAATATTTTTTTTGTGGACATTTATAATATTATCCCAGTTCTAGATAAGAGGATTAGTTGAAAATCTATGTTTGGAAAATTTATTCCACTACCAAAATGAAAGACTTAAATTTATTTCTTAATTTTCAATATAACTATATTCACTATATATGTGAAGCTGTTAAATAATTGTTAAATAAAGGTTAAAAATCCCTCACTTAGCTCTGAGCTTAAATAACTTTGAGGTTGAAAAAACTCAGATCTATAATGTTTTCCTAACTCAAGGGCTATTAAAAAAATAATAATAACTGATAGTCCCCTGATTTAAACAAATATAAAACTTAAAATGCAGACTTGTGTGATGAGAAAAGTAATTAGCATAATTTTCATTTATGTAGGTGAAACTTTCAGCGAAAGTGTTCAGACACTCCATTATTTTTTAGTGTTTGTCACATTGTCTTACTTACCTGTTGTTACCTTTGTTGTAGGTAATTTATTTACACTATAAAGGGAAACAACACTTTTTTAAAAATTATTGATAATACTTTACAGAGATTTTTTGGTTTAAATTTGGTAGTTTCTGTTCTGCTTTGAATCATTTGACATTTTAATAATGTTTTTGAGATAATGTAGACCAAAAAATTTTTTTTTCCCCAGCACAAGGTGACTCCGTCTTCCAGCTACAATAAATTAAATAATTGCCTTCCTGGGCTGATGAGGTCATTCCATGAATTTCTTAAACATATTTTATGACAAATCAGATTCAACTACCTTAGAACACCGGAATAGTTGTCTTTAGAAAGAATACTTAATCAGCTGTCATTTGAAGAATTTACCCTAACAACAAATGACAAAGAATTAGTAACAAGTTCTTTTGTTTCATGTCAATATATGTATTGGTGTTAGGAGGGTGGACATGCATTGGTGTTAGGAGGGTGGACATGTATTGGTGTTAGGAGGGTGGACATGTATTGGTGTTAGGACGGTGGACATGTATTGGTGTTAGGAGGGTGGACATGTATTGGTGTTAGGAGGGTGGACATGTATTGGTGTTAGGAGGGTGGACATGTATTGGTGTTAGGAGGGTGGACAGGCAGGGACATGCTTGAAGGCAAGATAAATAAAATTGTTTCATTAAAAATACTGTAATCCTTTTTTTTAAAGCTGTCTAAAAGACATGGTTTTTTAACACTGGAGGCCACTGATTACCCCAGAGTCATTTTAATTTATATTATGTTTACATAAACAGTCCTGTGATCAAATACATGTTTAACAATAACCTTTCTGGATCATCCCAAAGATATTTTTGTTCATTAGCTATGAGCAATTTTAATATTACTGGGGTATTCAGTTTTACCAGGTATTTAAAATGATGCAAACAGTTAACTTGACATGTTGTATTCCCACGTTTATGGCATGCTCTCATCATACTAGAGAGGGTTTTCCGGATATTTTTAGTTTGTTTAATTTGTCATGAAAATTCTTAGTGCTCAATATGAATATTTCAATTATATTGACCTTACGAAGGGACAACATCATCAGATGTATGCATAGTGATGGTGTCCGTCCAAGCAATACATTATATTATTATCTTATATTTATTCTATAAATCAATATTCCTGACATTACCATGTTGTTTATACATTAGTAATACTGAAAGAAATGATCATTTGTTATGTATTATATTTTAGGACTAGTTTTGAAAATATCTACTCTTGACTGTACAGTAGTAAGTGGAACAATAAAATAAGAATGTGTTAGCTGTGATATTTTTCCTAACATGGGGAAACTATGATAACATGCATTTGTACAGAATAACTCTTCCACTACGTTTTGTACTACGTGGCTAGTGAAAGTTGAATTATAGTTGAATTATATTAAAGACTTTACCAGGACAATAACATAACCTGGCTCATTTTTTTAAACTTATCCACAAAACTTAAATTTGTGAAAAGCAGGCATATACTAAAGTGCAACTAACTTTTTAAAGTGTTGGATTTCAGCACAGAATTTTTTTTCTCCTTTTGTGAATAGCAGGAAGTAGTCAACTTATTTAGCTGTCCAAGACTGAAAACTGGCCCGGATTTTTGTCTCATCACAAATTTTTTTTTGAAAGCACTGGCATGTTTTTTGTTGAGCGGCATGCAGTTATTCTAAGACTTGTTTTTATTTTCTATTCAGTAACAGTTTTATAGAGAGAAAAAAAAATGAATAAGTTTATTTTTTATTTTGTTTATTATAGTTTTACACAGAGATGAGGAGTCAACAATTAAATCGTTCATTTTCAAAAGATATTCCTACAGAAAGTTTGTACACATCCATTACTTGTTTTACTAGGAATCGGTTGTGATCTCTTTGACCCTAGATGTGGTGTAAGAACAATTTATATTTGTATGATCTATGGTTTTAGATGTGTGGTGAAAGAATATATATATTTTCAATAACAATATGCCATACAAAGCTATCTGTTCTAGTTCTATTGAAAAGAAGTGTAATCCTTTTTACGGACCACTCAGCCTGTCTGTGTGAATGACCTTCAATTATCACTGAGTATTCATTTCATTGGAGATAGTTCATTCCAAGTATTATTTGTAATTGGTAGAATACTAAATTTGAGGTCAACCCCCAGGCTCGATGAATTACTGGTTAATTTGAGACAACATGATTGTAGCATTTAATTATTTTAATCTTTGTTTCCATGAGTTTTTAACAGGTAAAATATTTTTTATAGTAGGTGAATTGTGACAACTGAATTTCCAGAAGTTTGTACTGTTTCAAAATTTTGTTGACACCAGTTGTATAAGTTGTGTCAAGAACTCAATTTTTAAAAAATAAAAAGTGTGCATTGAAATTATAATAATAAATCTCTCAGTTGGTCAAATAAATTCCACTATTAAATACCTTGATAAAATGTACAGCTTCAAATTCAAATAAGAAGTCAGAGGCTATTCACCAGTACACGGAAATCTAACTCTTGTTACATTTTTTACAATTTACTCTCTAGGATTTAGTTTATGGACAGTAACCATTGATAATATGGTAATGTAGGTAAGCTGTCTGTTGGTAACGGTATCACCAAATGTTTACGGTTCTACTTAATGACATAATTATGCTTGTTTTGTTGATTTTTTCTTCCTTTTTATGATCGGGGGGGGGGGGGTTCCTTTTTTAAATTGTTTTTTTTTTTGATTTTGAAATAAACTGTTTTATTTTATGACTTTGAAAATTCCAGATATTAATTAAAGTTAGACGTTGAGAATTATACATTACCGGTATTTGTTTTCTGTCAATTTTTTTGTTAAGCATTAATTAATGCCATTTTTGTCATCAAAACTAAAAAAAAAAAAACATTAAGTATAATTTATTATGTAATGTTTCTGATAAACAACGGCTTCTGGATCAAGTCAAACAATATGTCTATATTACTCAAACTAAAATGTCCTCATCTCATGACGCTGCTTGATCTAAAAATAATGGTGTCACCATTGGTAGTCAGTTGATGTATTTAAATTAGGACAACAATCTCATGCTTAAATCTGGTTTTTGCCCAAAATGCTGACTGTACGCCCAAACTCCAGCCAATATACATTAATAAATATTCTGTCTCCAAACTCCAGCTAATATACAGTAATGCATATCCTGTCTCCAAACTCCGGTCAATATATTGTAATGCATATCCTGTCTCCAAGTTCTAGCCAATATGTGGTAATGCATATCGTGTCCTTTGTCCGTCTGGTTTTAGATTATGCATCTTCAGTCTGGGACCCATTTACCCAGAAGAGCGTTGACAGGTTGGAGGCGGTCCAGCGACGAGCAGCACGCTTTGTCCTAAACCGCTACAGGAAGACCTCTAGTGTTGGCAGCATGCTAGAAACACTAGGCTGGTCACCATTGGAGAAACGACGACGACAATCCAGGCTCTCCATGATGTACAAGATAAATAATGGGCTGGTCCACTGTTCCAGTATTAAACAGAAACTCGTCCCTCTCCCCCATGGACAGCGACGAGGCCATGACAGGCAATTCAGGGTCATACAGCAAGAAGCCAGTATAGGAGCTGCTCATTCCTGCCCAAGACAATCAGGGACTGGAATAATCTTTCAAAAGGAACGGTTGAGGCGACAACACTAGACACATTTGTGTCTATTGCCTCGAGCCTTCAAACCCCTAGTGCATGATTCCCTCACAAAGTGGCACTGGAAATCAGTGAAATTTCCTCATCAACACCAGAACAGAAACATTGCAAATCCCATCTACATGCATAGGAGCCAAAATGATCAATAAATTGATTGTGGGCCCTTAAGATATAGAAGAAGAAGTGTCTCTAAACTCCAGCCAATATACAGTAATACATATCCCGACCGATTTGGGATCCCATATTTAAAAAATTCTTCAGAGATACTTAGAGAACAGTAAACTCTGGGACAGTATAGAAATGAATAGAACTAACAAACATTTCAATAATCCCTTAGATCCCACTATATATCCCCTTTGAACTATTTGGAGCTTTCTGGAACATTCTAGACTAAATTATCTAAATTTTTTTGGAATACGATAACAATCTTTTACAAATGCCACAATTATAATCCTTTTTCTTTTCAGTAAATCGAGGGGGGCGGGGGGGGGGGGCATTTCATAACTGTACCGATTTAGTTATGCCTGAGATAGGGGGCCCAACAAATATCAGACGGAGAAATAATGGAGTTAAAATTTAAAATTGGTCCCATTAAAATCTACTTAAAATGCCATAGATATAGCTTTTTAAAATTATCGAACTTTCTGGAATGGATATATTATTAGTTTTAAATCCACCGATATTTCTATACGGACAATGAAGGGTATTGCTACAATGCTAGGCCTAGATACATCAATTCACATAGAAACTATAGTGCTGTCTAAGCCTATTGATATTTATATGGCTTATATAAGAAAAAATGAAACGGGATCCCTGGCCCCACAGGAATGGATATTATGAGTTCAATACCCTTCGATATTTTAATATGAAAATATAAAGTGTATGTGTACTAAGTTTGGTCAAGATCCATCCATTCATGTAGGAGTATTTTTTAGTAATTTTATTTATATAAATCATATAGGAAAAAAAAAAAACATTTTGGGCCCCCGGCCCCAAACGGAATGTTATAAAAAGTTCATAAACCCTTAATAAGAGTTCCTTCCGGATAAAGATGAATATATGTGCCAAGTTTGGTCAAGATCCATGTAAAAGCCTCTGTGGACAAACGCCGCCCGCCCGCCACCAATTACGTAGATGTCAATAATATACCAAAGAAAAATAGAATATCTTGTGCTGCAGATGCTGCTCCTAATATGATGGGCAAGAAAAATTGCTGCTTAAAATTGATGAAAGATGAGAATCCAGAAATGCTACTTGTGCGTTGTGTTATTCATAGGGAAAACTTAGGAGCTAAAAAAATTTCGCCTGTTCTACATAAAGCACTTAATTCAGTTATTAAGTGTATCAATGCGATTAAAGCTAATGCCAAATGTGAACGTCTCTTCAAGCTATTTTGGATAGAACGAAATGCAGACTCTGTGAGACTTTTTTTTTTACCTCACACTCACACTGAAGTAGTGTGGCTTTCGAAAGGGAGTCGCTTGAAAAGATTTATGGAACAATTCGATACTCTTGCGATATTTTTAAGTGACAAACCTGATATGAAGTATGTACCATTTATGATATTTTATATGTTGTAACCTTTTTGTATTGATGCGTTTATGGTTCAGGATAGTTACTCATAAAAAGCTAGCTAATAATGTGCTGCATTTCATCAATGCAAGCGATGGCTTGACGATGCTATTATTAGTACTACTATATATTCAACTTATCACAATGACTGTCTCTCTCTCTCTCTCTGTCTCTCTCTCTCTCTGTCTCTCTTTCTCTCTCTCTGTCTCTCTTTCTCTCTCTCTGTCTCTCTTTCTCTCTCTCTGTCTCTCTTTCTCTCTCTCTGTCTCTCTTTCTCTCTCTGTCTCTCTTTCTCTCTCTCTCTGATAAGAAGCAACAAGGTCCAATGTTCACTACACAGTACTTTATTATATACTAAATAAATCACATGATTCCTTGACATCAGGCTAATGTTTTAACAATTATAGTTGCAATGCAGAGAATAGATACACACACACGTTTAATGCTTTATCTAATATTAATTCAGTAAATCCATCAGAAAAATCCAATATGTCTTCCTCTCGCATCCAAGTTATCACGCTCAATCCCGCTGTACTTGCAAAACATTGAATTCTCCTTACGCTACTAAAACTAGTTCCTTCTTTCTCGTGTTATTCATTCTTCACATATCAGATCACTCCATTGTACCGTGAGAATAAAGATTAGTGTCGTATGAAAAATCATCGTCACATGCCGAAGTAACATGGCCGGTTACAAAGGATCTGTTAACGGTCGATGGTAAAGCATTTGTGAGTTATTTAGCCGATATCTTTGAAGAACTATATACATTGAATAACCAACTTGATAAGCACCCTAAATTTCTGTACCACCTTCACGAACGTTGATCAATGTTACAGTATTGGGTTGATTATAAGCTTGTGCCAAATGATTACATTGGGTCACGCCCCAAACGGAGTGAATTCAGTTCATGTAAGGCACTTGGCTAAATAATGCTTCCCACAAAAACCTTAAAAATGTCCTTCCACGTTCAAAAAGTGGAACAGGAACATTGAATTCACGTATTCTCAAAAATACACCTCTTGATTTTGAAATAATAAAATAAATTCCACCATTAAGATTCACCGGCGCCCTCGATTTACGCCCTACTTTGCGATGAAGATGATCGCCGATTTTGGTATCGATAGATACACTGCCTTGTGGCGCAGCTACCGTTAGTGCCGCCATGGGCGGGAAAATATTTTTGCCGTCCTCCCTTTCACGATACAAACTCTACAGTAGTCCGAAAAGGCCACACCTGCATGCAAATAAAGAAAAAGCGACACCTGGGTGGACCACCCCACCCGCCCTATTTCGACACCACTAGCAGGCACGTATCTAGAGTGTTTTGCGTCAATGGACACGATTCATTTGTACGCCCCCTCCCCCAACTCTGAACCCCATTATATTCAACCATCAAATCCTATTTACCCCCCCCCCCACACTAATTTGGCGCCCCGGGACGTATGTCCCATCTGCCACCCCTTAGCTACGCCTCTTGCCACTGGCAAATGGCACGGCCCCGACTCCCCGAAAATCTGAAAAATAAGTCTGAAAAAAACCACTGCTATCCCCTCAGATGATCACTTATGCATATATTAAAACATGTATCTGCGTTGATGTAAAATAAATATTTATTAACCCAAATAAAAATATGACGTGACTGCGCACACCAAATAAAAAAAAAAAAAAAAAAAAAGTTACCCATTAAAAAGGTTTTCNACTCCCCGAAAATCTAAAAAATAAGTCTGAAAAAAACCACTGCTATCCCCTCAGATGATCACTTATGCATATATTAAAACATGTATCTGCGTTGATGTAAAATAAATATTTATTAACCCAAAAAAAAATATGACGTGACTGCGCACACCAAATAAAAAAAAAAAAAAAAAACATGTTACCCATTAAAAAGGTTTTCGCTTTATCGACTACTTTTTAAATTTCTATTTTGTCCATAAAATTGGTGCTGGTATTTTCCGCGCCAATTTATTAACAATCTACTTCAGAAACGACGAAAGAAATTTTTTTGCTCTTACCCATTGCTTTTGTACCAAAGCCCTGAGTGGTTTGTGTTGCTTCTTTTGAGCGAACCGTGCGACTGGGCGGCTTTGGTCATAACAAGGATCTGTTGTCACTCGTGACTTACACTCAATCATTACAAATCCTTCATCTTGTACTTGCCGCGGTGTGTAGCTTTGCTCGTGAGGGTACACCAGGAGAGGTGGCACATACTGCCTTTCTTGCGCCAGGTTCCATGACATTTCATGCTCAGCTTTGTTCATCTCACTTTTAACATATCCGTAACAGGGTAATCCTTTGGCAATCTCTTCAAAGGTTACTTTGAGGTTATTTAATTTATCAAGAGCCGTCTGCGTTTTACGCACACGACTTTCAATATATCTGCTCTCTTGTGCAGACACAAATTCTGCGTAAATTTTATTAAATTCTTGCATGGTTTGATTTTCCACATCACTTACTTCAGACCCGGTCAAAGCACCATTGACTCGATAAGTGGGAAATGGCCTTTCAGTTGTTCTGTATCCTTGAGCTGGGGCCATACTGGGTGATGACCCCGGCCCAAAAGACGGCACTGGCCACTGTGGCTGTGACGCCCCTGGATTGTGTATTTCTGGTGCCCATGGCGCATTTCGCGGACCGCATTGCTCCACCGGCACCCTCACTGGGTGTGCTTGGCTTGCTTTCGATACCTCCAGACTTTGTATGTCTCGGCTTTGAGCGTGCAGTTTTAATTTCGTATTGACCTCCACCTCCAGCGCGCTCAGTTGCATGATGAAAAAATCCGTCGCATTATTCTGCCCCAACGTGACAATCATCTCTTTATATTCAGTTAAATCAGCCAACAACGATTCCATCTGTTTAAAGTATTCACTGTCGTCAGTGCCACAATTTCTGTCTATAATTTTCAAGTTTTTTCTAAATTTCTCAAGCTCTTCATTAGTTTTTTGTTCCAGTTTTGGCAGGATAAATGCCAAATTCAGTTCCACTAAGTCCCTTTCCGATGCCAGAAACTCGTCCTTCGAGTAGCAGCCCCCGGTCGGTATTAACGACAGCAGCTGTTGGCGCTGTTTGGCCTTCTTTCCCTGGTCTCTCGTTTTGTTGTCGAACAGCACGTGCCGGAAGTTGCATTCCTCAAAAAGCACCTTGATGTCTCCCGTCTGAGCTTCGCACCACTCTTTGAAGCTCATGGCCTTGCTTTCCTCAACGTCCTGCGTCATCTCGAACTCAAAGTTATCCCCGTGCGTCATCAAACAGACCCCGTACTTCTTCAGCACGTCTTTCCCCAGGATCGACCTCATCAGTCTGATGGCGTCGCTCTCCTGCCTGGTGAAGCGGAACCCGAACCTCAAGACGACAATGATGGCGGAGAAGCCGTAGTCACAAAGGTCGAGGGCTTTCTCCACGGAGCTTATCGACGCCAGGAAATCCTCCTTCGAGGTTTTCTCCGTGTCGTCCAGGCCCGGTCCATCTATGACGGTGATCAGTTGGCCGCCGATCGTTTCACTGTCGCTGAGAATCTCGGTGGTCACCGATGACGTGCTTGCAGAAGGTTTGAAAGCTGGCTTGCCCAAGATTGAGTTGCCTGATGAGCTCTTCCCGTTGCCAGTCCTACCCAACAGTAACAGGTGTAAGTTCTGTCCCTGTGTGAAAGAAATATTTTTAATAAATAAATAAATAATAACTTTTTAAGGAGTTGAAGGGAATTTTTTGTTTGTTTTAATGCTTGGAAAGTAAGCTCAATTTCTGTCAATCAGAGCCTGGGGCTTACAATTCAGATCAACAGCTCCATTTCTGTCTCTTATAGCCTGTGGCTTACAATTCAGATCAACAGCTTAATTTCTGTCTCTCAGAGCCTGTGGCTTACAATTCAGATCAACAGCTTAATTTCTGTCTCTCAGAGCCTGTGGCTTACAATTCAAATCAACATCTTAATTTCTGTCTCTCAGAGCCTGTGGCTTACAATTCTGATCAACAGCTTAATTTCTGTCTCTCAGAGCCTGTGGGTCACAGGTCTGCATGAGCCAGAGTTAGTTATATATTTGTCGAAATCTCTAGGTCCCGCTTACCCTAGACAGCAAACATTTTGTAAAGTAGCTTTAGTGTCGCGATATATTTTGGGGGCTCTTCGAGCTACCATCTCAGAAATAAAATGTATACACATTTTAAATATGAAATATTTCTTTTATGATTGTAAGAAGTTTCAGAGTCATAAACAGCCACATATAAACAAGGTTAACAGGGCAATGCAAACAGGCACAAATTGTGAAAAGTAAACGTTTCCGGATAATTAAGGTAAACCTCCGGATAATCAAGGTAAACCTCCGGATAATCAAAAAAATGTTAACAGCTCCAAATAAACAAGTTAAATCTGCAGACAAACAAGGTAAACAAGCATTGCTAAATAGAGCAAACAAGTCCAAATAAACAAGGTTAACAGGTCCAAATATACAAGGAGACAAGTCCAAATAAAAAGATGTTAAAAAGTCCAAGTGAGCATTTTAAATGATGGATGTGTTGACTGTACTTGTTAGCAGATTGTAATCCACTTTAGTAATCAAATCTTGTGTTAATATTTCAAAGATTTCTATTCATCATTTTGTTAACAATTTTATTGACACCACAGCCAATTCTTGTCAGTGACCCACCTTTGTGTCGCGGGGAAAATCGAAGCAATCCAAATGAAATGACCAGGGTTCATTAAATGATGATGATCACAACACTAACAAACATACTTACATTGCCCCTGTCGAGACGTTGCTGTGCAATTTCGCCAGCATGATATGGCTGAACTGGCTGCGGCAAATGAGCCTCTCCTCTATCTACGTCGTGATGGCTTGGTCTCTTCTCTTTCATTTTGTCAGACAGATCTTGAATTTGCCTGATGTACTTCAGTTTGTTTCCCTCGTCTTCCAGCGTATGACTTACACTTGTTGAAAGCTCCCTCAAGTCTTCCTGCAGTGACCTCCGCAGCTTCTCATCCGGAAATCCATCTTTTAAATAAATGGCCACTCGCTCTCCAATCTCTCTGATTTTATCACGCGTTTTCCTCTCGAACTCAGCAGAGCTCGTCTCAGAATCTTGCACTAACGGCTTCCCGTGAATTTTACTGAAATTGTCTACTGTGTATCTCCCAACACCACCACGTTGGATGCTACGAACAATCTCGAGAATTTCTGAGAGCTGATTCTTTTTCGTGTTGTCGTCTTTAGTTTTATTGTCAAAAAGAACAGCCCGATCTCGACATTCGTGAAGTAGATTCTTCAGATCACCCGTTTGTCTTCGGCACCATTCGTAGAAATTTCGAACCGTCTCCTCGCCCTCCTCGACGGCGTACTTAAAATCATCCCCTCTTGTCACGACGCAGACCGCGTAATCTCTAACCACATCCTTTCCGAATACACGTTTTGCCAGCCTCACCAAATCGGCCTCATCTGCGCCGAATTTCTCCCCGTACCTCAGGACAAACACGAGCGCGGTGAACCCGCCGTTGCCCATGCGTAAAGCCTCGCGGGCATCCCTCACGCAGTCTGTGAAAGAGTCCTCCTGCAGGCAGAGGCCGTCCACGACCGTCACGTGTTGGTTCTCGACCAACCGTCTGCCTGGCATGGGTTTCGAGGATTTGGCGTAGCTGTCGTTGTTCTTAAGAAAACATTCGCTTCCCAAAATGTTATTTCCGGTTGCGCTCTTCCCGTTTCCAGAACGACCAATCAGAAGCAGATCCATGCCTTGGCTTATTTCAACTTGTTATAAATCTGAAAATATAAAAATTGTGTGATGTATATATATTATCATTTTAAAAAATCAACTTAACTTAAAGCCTGTGTACGAACGGCGCAGAAATATCATTACGGCCCATTAAATAGGCCGCAGGCTTAAAAGTACGCTTGCAAAGTCTTGCTGTTTTCAGTCTTTTTGTCTGTTGATTGTGTTTTCTGTCTTTTTGTCTGTTGATGGTGTTTTCTGTCTTTTTGTCTGTTGATGGTGTTTTCTGTCTTTTTGTCTGTTGATGGTGTTTTCTGTCTTTTTGTCTGTTGATGGTGTTTTCTGTCTTTTTGTCTGTTGATGGTGTTTTCTGTCTTTTTGTCTGTTGATGGTGTTTTCTGTCTTTTTGTCTGTTGATGGTGTTTTCTGTCTTTTTGTCTGTTGATGGTGTTTTCTGTCTTTTTGTCTGTTGATGGTGTTTTCTGTCTTTTTGTCTGTTGATGGTGTTTTCTGTCTTTTTGTCTGTTGATGGTGTTTTCTGTCTTTTTGTCTGTTGATGGTGTTTTCTGTCTTTTTGTCTGTTGATGGTGTTTTCTGTCTTTTTGTCTGTTGATGGTGTTTTCTGTCTTTTTGTCTGTTGATGGTGTTTTCTGTCTTTTTGTCTGTTGATGGTGTTTTCTGTCTTTTTGTCTGTTGATGGTGTTTTCTGTCTTTTTGTCTGTTGATGGTGTTTTCTGTCTTTTTGTCTGTTGATGGTGTTTTCTGTCTTTTTGTCTGTTGATGGTGTTTTCTGTCTTTTTGTCTGTTGATGGTGTTTTCTGTCTTTTTGTCTGTTGATGGTGTTTTCTGTCTTTTTGTCTGTTGATGGTGTTTTCTGTCTTTTTGTCTGTTGATGGTGTTTTCTGTCTTTTTGTCTGTTGATGGTGTTTTCTGTCTTTTTGTCTGTTGATGGTGTTTTCTGTCTTTTTGTCTGTTGATGGTGTTTTCTGTCTTTTTGTCTGTTGATGGTGTTTTCTGTCTTTTTGTCTGTTGATGGTGTTTTCTGTCTTTTTGTCTGTTGATGGTGTTTTCTGTCTTTTTGTCTGTTGATGGTGTTTGGTGTATTTTTGGGTGTCTTTTTTTTTTTTTTTTGGTGATTTTTATTTTCATTTTTTTTTTCTTGCCCAAAAGTGTTACATTTTACATAGTTACCAATAATAGCCTTAGAGTTCATTCATTTTTGGTTGTTTTTTTTACAAGCATATAAAGAGCGTTAAAAAATGAACTTTTTTTTTGTATTTACAATGAAACATGGGCGCCCGCAGGTAGTGGCAAGGTGGGGCACTTGCCCCCCCCCCCTGGATTGATTGGATAAAAAAAAATTAGACAAAAATAGACAAAAAATTTATTAAAATAAAGAGAAAATAAAGAGAAAGTAACTAAGCTGATGTCCTGTCCGTTCGTTCACCATACAAATATGCTACAGTAAATTAAAACTATATTTAAACGTTACTAAAAAAATTTTGCCCCCCCCCCCTAGAAAGTTTTCTGCGGGCGCCCATGAAATGAAACAAGGTTACCTTTCTAGATCTATATAGTCAGAGTGTTCCCCGACAATAAAATACAATTTTAAACAACTCTTCTTACAGAATGTTCCCCAAGTTTTAACAGATGTTCAAACGACAAAAATTGTATATATATGTATATATACTTCACGTAAAAAATATTTTGTATATATTTTGTAATGACTCATGCAGATGTGGTGGTAGATTGGGATGAAGGGAGATTTAGCAACAAGTCATTTTCCATGGTGCCGGGTGTGTGTATGGGGGTGGAGGTGGAGGGCACTGTCCATTGTTTAAAAACATGGTAGCATAAACATACTTTCTGCTCTCAGAAGAATGCACGTTATTTTAAAGGATTTTATTCAGTTCATGGTGCTCTTTCATGTTAGGGTCTGTCTGTATGATTCTAAATGTTTGTGACTTATTTGACGACAATTTAAATATATATATATATACCGTTGTTTAAAGAGAGCTGAAATTTTACGAAACTCTGAGTCCAACGACACCGTTTGATCGATCAAAGTTTGGCGGATCATCGATTAGCCGATTCAGATTTCAATTTTAATTATATTAGTGTTAACTTATTGAAATTAACTTTAACAGCTCTTTTTTAAAATTACTAGTTACCTCCCTTGAATTGTCTAGAAAACCAAATGCCTCCCTCTAACTGATCGCTAGTGACTTTAAAGGCCATGGACCAATGGAGGAATTCAAAGATTATAAACTGATCGCTAGTGACTTTGAAGGCCATGGACCAATGGAGGAATTCAAAGATTATAAACTGATCGCTAGTGACTTTGAAGGCCATGGACCAATGGATGAATTCAAAGATTATAAACTGATCGCTAGTGACTTTGAAGGCCATGGACCAATGGAGGAATTCAAAGATTATAAACTGATCGCTAGTGACTTTGAAGGCCATGGACCAATGGATGAATTCAAAGATTATAAACTGATTGCTAGTGACTTTGAAGGCCATGGACCAATGGAGGAATTCAAAGATTATAAACTGATCGCTAGTGACTTTAAAGGCCATGGACCAATGGAGGAAATAAAAGATTATAAACTGATCGCTAGTGACTTTGAAGGCCATGGACCAATGGATGAATTCAAAGATTATAAACTGATCGCTAGTGACTTTGAAGGCCATGGACCAATGGAGGAATTCAAAGATTATAAACAAAGATTATAAACTGATCGCTAGTGACTTTGAAGGCCATGGACCAATGGATGAATTCAAAGATTATAAACTGATCGCTAGTGACTTTGAAGGCCATGGACCAATGGAGGAATTCAAAGATTATAAACTGATCGCACAAAAAGCCTTAGAACCCGACCAGCTTGAAAGCCGATCTTCTCTCGAAATCCGAAAGCTGCCCTGGAATTCGAATGTCCAGCACGTTCGTTGTTAGGTTTTGTTGCCTCGTTTGCCCCAGTGCTCGGGTCAACCACACGCTTTGTCGTTGAAATCGGTTATGAAAGTATCTCGTGTTATCTTCGCCTCCAATTGTATGCTTTTGTCCGTCTGTTGTGTGTACATATTTATTTTTAAATGTGATACCAACGTAATATTTTCGCCTTGAGTCCTAAACAGTGTAAGTACCGCAAAGATGAGAAAGAGGAAAGCTGTTTGAGCTAAAGTTGAAGTTAATCAAGATCAGACGCCAAGCATGGCGCCAGTACCCGTATGGCAATATCTCGCGCCCATGCTCGGGGTGCTTAGATCAAGCTCTACCCGAAATATTAATGATATGAAAGTTCTCAATGACACCTTGTTTCTTTGAAGTTTACTGCACACTCGTGCACACCCTTTAGCATTACACCTCAAAATATACGACTTTACATTTAAATGTAAACACACTTTTCTATACACTTCAATAAACACACTATAAACACTTTGATTATACAGCTTAACACCCTTTAATATACAACTAAATTTAGCCCATTAGCTGCATCTGATTACACTTATTAATGTAACCTAATTTATCTTTTGAGCCTTAATTCACACCTTGACAGGCCCACTCGCCAAACAAAATCGATTGTGTGCGTATCAGGTTACGACAGGTAGATACAGTATGTAAAAACATATGGGTCACACCGCTGCGCTTACAGTGGAACAACTCCCCCCCACCCCCTCAAATGACCTCCCAAGGACCAGTCTAGCAACAAAACCACTTTTCTAACACCAGTTCCTTTCACTTGCACCCAGCACCTCTCTAACACCCGTACCCTCCACTAGCACCAAGCACTCCTAAAACCAGTTACCTTCATTAGAACCAAACCACCCTTCTAGCGCCAGTCCCCTTCAGTAGCACCCATCACTTTTCACGGAGCATCACCATCATTAGCACCTACAACCTCTCTGACACAAGTCACCATTATTAGCACCTGCTATCTCTCTGACACAAGTCACCATATTAGCACCTGCTATCTCTCTAACACAAGTCACCATCATTAGCACGTTACCACTTCTCTAATACAAGTCAACATCATTAGCACCAACAACTTTTCTAACACACGTACAAGTCCCCATCATGAGCACCTACTACCTCTCTAACGCAAGGACAATCCCCATCATTAGCACCTACCACCTCTCTAACGCAAGTATAAGTCACCAACTACCTACCACTCTTACTACAAGTCAACATCATTAGAAACAACCCTTTTCTAACACAAGTACAAGTCCCCATCATTAGCACCTACCACCTCTCTAACACAAGTCACCATCATTAGCACCTACCAACTCTCTGAACTAAGTCAACATCATTAGCACCAACCCCTTCTCTAATACAAGTACAAATCACCATCAATAGCACCTACCATTTCTCTAACAGAAGTCACCATCATTAGCACCTACCATGTCTCCAACACAAGTCACCATTTTTAGCACCTACTATGTCTCTAACACAAGTCATCATTATTAGCACCTTCCAATTCTCTAACACAAGTCACCATCATTAGCACCTACCAACTCTCTGAACTAAGTCAACATCATTAGCACCAACCCCTTCTCTAATACAAGTACAAATCACCATCAATAGCACCTACCATTTCTCTAACAGAAGTCACCATCATTAGCACCTACCATGTCTCCAACACAAGTCACCATTTTTAGCACCTACTATGTCTCTAACACAAGTCATCATTATTAGCACCTTCCATTTCTCTAACACAAGTCACCATTATTAGCACCTACCATTTCTATAAAACAAGTCACCATTATTAGCACGAACCATTTCTCTAACACAAGTCACCATTATTAGCACCTACCATGTCTCTAACATAAGTCACCATTTTAGCACCTACCATGTCTCTAACATAAGTCACCATTTTTAGCACCTACTATGTCTCTAACACAAGTCACCATTATTAGCACCTACCATTTCTCTAACACAAGTCACCATTATTAGCACCTACCATGTCTCTAACATAAGTCACCATTTTTAGCACCTATCATCCCTCTAACACAAGTCACCATTATTACCACCTACTATGTCTCTAACACAAGTCACCATCATTAGCACCTACCACGCCTCTAACACAAGTCACCATCATTAGCACCTACTATGTCTCTAAAACAAGTCACCATCATTAGCACCTACTATGTCTCTAACACAAGTCACCATTATTAGCACCTGCTATGTGTCTAACACAAGTCATCATTATTGGCACCTACCAACTCTCTAACACAAGTCACCATTATTGACACCTACTATGTGTCTCACACAAGTCACCATTATTAGCACCAACCATTATTATCACCTACCATCTCTCTAACACAAGTCACCATTATTAGCACCTACAACTTCTCTAACACAAGTCACCATCATTAGCACCTACCACTCGTCTAACACAAGTCACCATTATTAGCACCTACTATATCTCTAACACAAGTCACCATCATTAGCACCTACTATGTGTCTAACACAAGTCACCTTTATTAGCATCTACCATCTCTCTAACACAATTCACCATTATTAGCACCTAAAACTTCTCTAACACAAGTCACCAGCATTAGCACCTCCCACTCCTCTAACACAAGCCACCATTATTAGCACCTACTATATCTCTAACACAGTCACCATTTTTAGCAACTACCACCCCTCTAACACAAGTCACCATTATTAGCACCTACAACTTCTCTAACAGAAGTCACCATCATTAGCACCTACCACTTCTCTAACACAAGTCACCGTCATTAGCACCTACTATGTCTCTAACACAAGTCACCATTATTAGCACCTGCCAACTCTCTAACACAAGTCACCATTATTGACACCTACCACCTCTCTAACACAAGTCACCATTATTAGCACCTACCAACTCTCTAACACAAGTCACCATTATTGGCACCTACCACCTCTCTAACACAAGTCACCATTATTAGCACCTACTATGTCTCTAACACAAGTCACCATCATTAGCACCTACCACTTCTCTAACACAAGTCACAATAACGTGCACACATCACCTTTCAAGGACAAGTCCCATCCACAAGCTCCCACCACCACAGTGGTTAGTGTTATAAGAAGTAGACCCAGGAAGCTACACTCAATAAATTGGATTGCGAGGAAAAAACTGATAAAATTGATTCATGAAAATTTCTAGGAAAACTATATTTCCACAACTTTACAACCATGTGATGCTTTTCTGAGAAATGAGTTGGAGTTTTCGAATATTGATGAATGGGCTGTAGGGGAAAATGAAACCCATGACAAACAAAATTAGTATACTATAGAATCAAATTAACCAAGCTTGGACACTGGGGATACTTTATAATAAATTCAAATAAAATAATGGATACATTTTTTCAAGGAAAAAGTTAAATCGGATAATTCAGCAATGGGCAACCCTTTTTTGACTGAAGAGCTCTTCTTTATAAATTAAATTTGCTTTTAAAAAAATATATTTTTAGGGTAACAGACAGGAGCAGATTGTTTAAATGTCATGAAAGATTAGTTTCAACTATCTAGTGTTTTAATATTTTCAAATTTTTAATGTTGAATTATTATCAAATATTTAATTGTTAAAATTGGAAAGAGACACATTTATTTATTCAAAGTCAAAGAGTACACATTCATTATGAATTTTTTTATAAATGTTTTTAGTTCATATTGAATATTTTGTTTAAAGTGAAAGTAAGAAATTTAGGGCGTTCATTTATTTAATGCTAGTGGTAATATTTAAGGGGTTTTAATTCCTTTAACACAGTGGAAAGTTTTGTTGTTGCTGTGATTTTACTTCTTGCTAACACGACATTAGCGACAATGAAATACATTCATATAAAATTAAAACCGGTTTTTCCCATGCCCATATGGCATATGGTCATGGTCACATTCAGAGGCTAATACATGAAAACGTAGTCTTTTTTGTTTGTTTTATTGTTTTTAAATCAGTAAGACAACACTTACCCGTCTAAGAGACTGAGCTTTAAGTTTAAAAATCGTGTGAATATGTCCTCAACTTCAAATAATTTCCTGTGTAGGTAGTGAAATAGTGAAACACATCGTCTTTCTCGGTAGGCCGTTACGTCTTTTAAGTAAAATCGGGAATTCCACAAATTGCTTTTTTCTAGGGAAATTCTAAAAATATACTGGCAACACAATGCAAGGTTGCTTCTTTTATATCCTGCATTGAATCGAGGCAGACATGTGATATTTTAAGTCACGCTGTTTTGAGTTAGACGTTAGACGAATAACCTTCACGGGTAGGAGGCTCATAGTCATATGGATATTGATTTAATCGTTGGGCTACCGGAAGCTATTACAAAACCGATTTGTACGAAGTAATTTGTGTTCAAATGGAAGTTTGTTCGAAAAAAAATGTGTTTAATGCTGTTTTTTTTTTTTAAAGGGTCAAGTGCGAGGGAGAGATTTGAAAGTGTTAAAAATATTATTCGCCCCCCCCCCCTTTTTTTTTTCCTCAGTTAATATATTTACATTTCATAGAAATGTCGTATTTGTAAAGGGGAAAAAAAAAGATTCTCATGGCCAAAATTCTTGAATTGTACGTCATGGGCCTAACGGAAGCAGATCTCAAAGAAGCCTCGTTCAATTGCTGAAAAA
>CAXITT010000120.1:1002453-1030360 GCA_964033795.1 Lymnaea stagnalis
CTAGACCTAGATCTGCCTCCATCTAGACCTAGATCTGCCTCCATCTAGACCTAGATCTGCCTCCATCTAGACCTAGATCTGCCTCCATCTAGACCTAGATCTGCCTCCATCTAGACCTAGATCTGCCTCCATCTAGACCTATATCTGCCTCCATCTAGACCTAGATCTGCCTCCATCTAGACCTAGATCCGCCTTTGAGCCGTTTACCTCTGAGGTTTTGCTGGTGCACCCCTCTTCACTCCTCTCTCTGTCATAATTTAATGTTCTTTATAAGTGCCCTGCCCTTTTTTAGTTTTTTTTAGTTCTGCTACTAGCGCGGGAAACTGATATAGTGTGTACACTTCTCGGTTGGTTCGTATTCTACATCTATAATCACCCTTTGTTGGTCCGTATATTTTCCAGAGAACTTTTCTCTTCCATGTGTTTAATGTGTTTTCTGCCTTTGTTGTCAGGGTCCAAGTCTTACTTGCCGTATGTTACGACTCTGCCTTTGTTGTCAGGGTCCAAGGCTTACATTGCCGTATGTTACGACTCTGCCTTTGTTGTCAGGGTCCAAGTCTTACTTGCCGTATGTTACGACTCTGCCTTTGTTGTCAGGGTCCAAGTCTTACTTGCCGTATGTTACGACTCTGCCTTTGTTGTCAGGGTCCAAGTCTTACTTGTCGTATGTTACGACTCTGCCTTTGTTGTCAGGGTCCAAGTCTTACTTGCCGTATGTTACGACTCTGCCTTTGTTGTCAGGGTCCAAGTCTTACTTGCCGTATGTTACGACTCTGCCTTTGTTGTCAGGGTCCAAGTCTTACTTGCCGTATGTTACGACTCTGCCTTTGTTGCTAGGGTCCAAGTCTTACTTGCCGTATGTTACGACTGGTCTGATTGCAGTTTTAGAGAGAGTTTTCTTTTAAATATTTTCTGACTACTGAAGTTTCTGGTCGATTTTTTTTCTTTTGTTTCTGTTAGTAAGTCATTTATTGAGGATCTTAGATATTTCAAATGATTAATTTTTTCAAAAGTATGGTTTCTAATTTTAATGATTTCATCTATCTGTTCTTCTCTTGTATTGTTATGTTTATGTTGTTGTTTTTTAAACGCCCAGTCCTGCTTGTAACGTCCTCTAATTCAATAAAAGCTTTTGATATGTCTTCACTACGCTTCCCTACCTGTGCTATGTCATCGTTGTATGCGAGATACTGAAGGGGTTGGCTGTAGAGCGTTGCTATTGGTTGTGGGTCTTGGGTTTTCCTTAGAAAATATCCCGTGACTGTTCCTCGGGTGTCAATATGTCTGCTTCTTGTAACTCTCTCTAATGTTAGGTTAAATAACATACAAGACAGTGAGTCTGCTTGTCTTAGGCCCCTGCCTAATCTGAAACTGCCTTGAATATTCACCCTGATCCTTTATATTACATTTTTAAAGTTGTTTAATGTTATAATTATCTGTTCCGGACCGTTATATGTTTGTTGTTTTGTTTTTTTTAAATAGAATCTATTTTAAGTTCTGTCCCGTTAATGAACAATGCGTAACAAAGAACTGAATTTAAAAAAAAATACATATTTAAAGAAAAACGAAAGTAGAGCAAGCGTTAACAACAATGGTCAATTTCATTATACTACATTATAGATCTACATATACAAAATCAAGAAGACACAAATAAAAACTAGATCAAATTACAGCACAACAAGTACAAAAACAATATTACAATAAAAACAATATTACAATACTGACACATACACACATGAAGAGCACGATCTTGTTAGTATATTTGTCCATGCTGTCGTTATTTCATAAATGTATTTGATTTTAATGGCATGATTATGTCTTTTTTTGATAATATTTTTATGTACAGCGCGGGGAGCCCAGCCCTAGGCTGGGGTACCGCGTTATAAAAGACCACTAATTATTATTATTATAACTATATTACGTCTCTCAAGTGTCTAGGAAAATTAGCAAAAGTCTCTTCCGGCTAAATGAGAACCCTCCAAAAAATAAATTCTAGAAATGGCGTTCCCGGACAGCATTCTTTAGAACAAAAAGGACGTATTCAAACGAATTGCGACCTTACCCCATTCAAGGGAGGGGTAGGTACAAAAAAATTGTGGCGCCAAACATTTTAATCGCCGACGTTAATATCAAAACAAACCCAAAAAAATGGGAGAGAGGCGGTGGAACGCTTTAGCAAAAGTTGAAGTAAATACTTAGGTAACGCCCCAGGCTGCACTGTAACACATCCCATAGCAGTGTCGGTCTTGTGGCAATTCTTGGCCAAAAATTGTTGGCATCACTAGCTTTTGGTGTCGTTCTTCTTTGCATACTGGTTGTTAGTCCTTGGTTACGGATTGTTTAGCAAACGAGCCAAATCTTTCGAAAGATTAAACGCTTAGAAAACCCATAAAACGGCACGTAACTCTGGTATTTTAAATCAGGCGGAGTGCAAGGGAAATCACTGCGGGTGCTTTGAAAGGGGCGTGATAGAGCGTAGCTCATGTCTTTTATACCATTTCACAATCTCCATTTCTATAGTATAAATCTGAAAAAGTTAGTGGCACATAAAAACACATCCACACACACACACAGAATCAGACACACACACACACATAGGAGAGATGAGGAAACAAGTGGTAGCTTACAAGAATATCTTTTTGTTTTCCTGCTTCCAACTAATGACATGTTATTAAACAACATATAACAACATAATAATAATAATACCATAATAGTAATAATAATATTTTTTTTTTAAACCCAACAGTCCGTGATCTCTTGAGAAGGTAAATATACCGTATTTCCAGGTAAGTATACGTTTGATGTTTAACTCTGGTTAAATAACACACCTGCAACCCCACACACAACACCATTAAATAAACGTTGTGGGTGGATGGGTGGATACGTGGGTGGATATGTGGGTGGATATGTGGGATGGGTGGATACGTGGGTGGGTGGGTGGACGGATTGGTGGGTGGGTGGATGGATGGGTGGGTGGATTGGTGAGTGGATTGGTGGGTAGATTGGTGGGTGGATTGGTGGGTGGGTGGATGTTTGGGTGTGTGGATGGGTGGGTGGACCAGTGGTTGAATAGATGGATGGATGGGTAGATGGATGGGTGGATGGATGGATGGATGAATGAATGAATGAATGAATGAATGGATGGATGGATATCATTTCACCAGTGAAAAATATACAAATTTATGTACACGATAAACTTTCATATAAACACTACAAAATATAAGAAAACTTCTCTACTATTTTGAGCACAATTTTCACATGCAAAGATAAATAGATTTTATATAAATGTACAAATGTATATGCGGATATTTTCCACCCCCCGACTGCAGTTGGTTGAAAATGCCGCCAATCCATAAAAAAGAAGAAAAAGTGTGCCGCCCTTGGTGGACCTCCCCCCTCTACACCCCCCCCCCCACTTCCTACGCCTCTGTTGCCATACCACACACTTAAATGGACAAAGGGAGATGCGGATATTTTCCACCCCCCGACTGCAGGTGGTTGAAAAGGCCGCCAAGCCATAAAAAAGAAGAAAAAGGGGGCCGCCCTTGGGGGACCCCCCCCCTCTACCCCCCCCCCCCCACTTCCTACGCCTCTGTTGCCATACCACACACTTACATTACGCTGAACACTAGCAGCTTTCTCTCATCCTGAACGCTATCTTTGTCTACATGCGTGGTCGTCAGCCTACGACACGCGTGCCTGACTTGACACGCATGGCGATTTCCATTGGTACGCGGAAGATCACACACAAAAAATACTTTAAAAGTTTTTTTTTTAAAAACATGTTAGATCACGTGGTTCTAAGACTTCTATAGTTTGTTGGCAAGCCGAATTGATGACTTTGGAACAATATCTCCATTAGTTTGCCCTATTCCCCTACCGCTAATGGACTGCAAATGCCAATATTACTTCGCTAACAGGTCGTTTTATTACTTTTAAAAAAATATAGTAGGTTGAAACTAAAAATTAGAGACATGAGGAATTAAGAATTAAAAATGCGAATTTCTCTGGCACGATTCCTGCTGTTTCAAACATTCGACTTATCTCTCTTTCCGCTTCCCCCCCCCCCTTTTTCCATCATCTAAAATTTTAGGATTAGTTTCCTGGCAATTGTAAAAATAGGGCCAAGTAAATTGGACAAAAGAAAAGATCCAACGGTTTTTACAACATCCCAGAGCGAATCATTGTTGGCGTCCACGTTCTCCTCCTCCACCTTCTTGGCGCTCTCTTTCATTTCCTTGATCATCCTCTCCATTCTCGCCCGGCTCTCGCGTTCCTCTCGCTCCATCTCGGCGATTCTCTTCTCTAGCTTGCCCCTGGCCTCTGCCTCGTTGGCCATCATCTGCCGCTGCTTCTCTTCCCTCAGTCTCTCCATCTCGGCCTTGTGCTGGCGTGTCTTCTCTTGGAGCTCCATGGCACTCGTCGTGGTTCTGATGTGTTCTTCGACGGTGGCTCTGGTGTGTTTTGCGTTGGCGATGATGTCTTTCAAAGCGCCGGTACTCTTGTCCTGATCGATGACGCTCTTCACCAAGTTATCTGCTCTTTGCCTGAGGCCTTCGAGGGCATTCAGGCGACTCTGCGGCTCTCTCAGATCAACGTTGCTCAGCTGCTGAATGATCAGACTCCCTTCTTTCATCGTGTCCTGCTGAATGACGGGTAACTTCGATGCCACCACAATGGCGTCTCTCTTCTGCCGCGCCATTGCGAAGTGCTCATCTGTGTAGCGGTTGTAGCCATTCCCCAATTTACTAATTCCGTCGACCAATTTGAGCAGTTCGTCTATTTGTCCGTCAATTGTGTCCTCATCTTTCGTTCTGTTGTCAAAGAGTACGACCCTTTTCCCACATTCATCAACCAGACTCTTAAAAACTCCGACTTGAGCATTGCACCAGCTCATAAACGAGGCGCATTCATTTTCCCCGGGGTCGAAGTTGTCCCCGCACGTCACGACCAGAATGCAATGCTTCTTAACGAACGCCTCTCCGAAGATGGCTTTCAGAACTTCGATGGTTTGCTGGTCTTCTCGCGTGAATCGCCCGCCGAACCGCACGACCAGGAGGAACGCGTGATAGCCTTGCGGGTTGGCGGCGATGGCTTGGGACATGGCTCTGATGACCAGCTGCAACGCATCATCGTTGCTGAGGTCAGTGTCGCCGACCCCTGGACCGTCCACGACTGTTATGACTCTATCTTTGTACTGCGCAAAATATTTTTTTATCTCTTTGGTTACCGAGGTCGTGCTGGCCTGGCTTTTGAAGGCTTTGCGTTTCAGAATCGTGTTTCCGGTGGCGCTTTTCCCGTTTCCGGTTTTGCCAATAAGCAGCAGATCAACATCCCGAGACTTGCCTGGCTCCGATTTTTGCATTTTTCAGCAGTTCTGAAAACAGAAATGGAAAATAGATGTGTGAAATTTATTACTTTCGTCTTGCTAAAATGTATAGATTTAAATTGAAAAGATCTGTCTAAATCCGGTATCGGGCACCCAGGCGAGATTCACTCTAGAGTCTAGACAGCTGTCTTTATCGCGAAGATGACCAAGGCGATATTCGACTTGGGTAGCAGCCTTGACGTGCGCTGTATTTTATTTAAAGTGAGGGAGTGTTGCTCAGTTCGTCAGCCTCACTCTCTCGGCCTTGCCTAATTTGATCCAATACAAGACTTAGTCAAGACGACTGGAATATACCAGGATGCAGTGGATGACCAGCAGAGTGGTTGGCAACTGTAGCGAATTGATCACTAAAGTTTGGTGAAATTCGGTGAGCAAAAAAGCAATTTGAAAAGAAGAAATTAAACTAAGACTGCCATGCAGACATTTAATGTAGGATTTTTTTTTACACCTACAATTTAGAACCAAGAGTTTAAACTGATGAGTGATACAGCCTTGGAAACGCTCTTACTTCTAAACGGACCTCCAGTGGACCTCCAGTGGACCTTCAGTGGTCCTCCAGTGGTCCTCCAGTGGACCTCCAGTGGACCTCCAGTGGACCTCCAGTGGACCTCCAGGGCTATTTACATCTAATTTAAAAGAGGAAATTCATCGAATTTATAGCAAAGTGCGGGCCGTAGTTGCCCAACACCAAAATCATGCCCTTGTCTAAAATTTAAAAACACGTACATAAATTGATTGATTGGTGTATTAATTTATTTATTAATTGATTGATTAATTAATTTATTTATTTAGTGCTTTACCTCTTGAACAAAATGTAAATGCACTACCTGACATTTTAATTTTATTGGCATTAGTTCTTAAGCTTAAATGTGAAATGAGAAACATGAGAGTTGTATGGTGGCCATTTCCTAGCTTCGTCATTTAGAGAACAAACCGATAAGTGAAGGCCAGAGCAGTCAAGTGACTTTTGGAAAGGAAAAAAAAAAAGAGGGGGTGGGGGGCTGACACTAATCCGTTGTGCGGGCTCTAATTTTTTTCTACATTCCAANGTGCAGGCCCCACGTGACGACTCTAGTGCAGGCCCCACGTGACGACTCTAGTGCAGGCCCCACGTGACGACTCTAGTGCAGGCCCCACGTGACGACTCTAGTGCAGGCCCCACGTGACGACTCTAGTGCAGGCCCCACGTGACGACTCTAGTGCAGGCCCCACGTGACGACTCTAGTGCAGGCCCCACGTGACGACTCTAGTGCAGGCCCCACGTGACGACTCTAGTGCAGGCCCCACGTGACGACTCTAGTGCAGGCCCCACGTGACGACTCTAGTGCAGGCCCCACGCGAGGACTCTAGTGCAGGCCCCACGTGACGACTCTAGTGCAGGCCCCACGTGACGACTCTAGTGCAGGCCTTACAGCTCTTTCCAAATATGGCGTCGCACCACCAATTTAAGGGATTGTGCGCCTATCAATTATTCATTACGTCATAATAGAATTTTCTCCAGCTTATGGTTCGCCCCCACCAATAATGCTAAGCCTTACTTCTATTGGGGTGTGTGGTGATCTGACTTGTGTTTGAAATGTGAGGGGTGTATCTCGTATGAGATCTCCTCTTGACGCACTGTCTAGGGGATTAATTTAATTAAGCCAAATTACCACACAAGTCTGGTAGTCCACAGCGTTCACAATCACGTGATCACAAGTCTGGTAGGCCACATCGTTCACAATCACGTGATCACAAGTCTGGTAGGCCACAACGTTCACAATCACGTGATAGGGTCATAAAAGACAGTTTCTAATCTGCTCTTGCTATTTATTGAAGGCGGGGGGGGGGGGGGTGGGTTTNGCTTTAAAAGGTGTACGTTTTCCCAACAAATTATGACAATCTGTCTAATTTTACGGGTTCGATCTTCTACCCAGAAAGTTTACAGGGGACAGGGGGGGGGGGTGAACACAAAAACACGATTTTGTTTGAGCTGTCACGCATAGGAATCCAATAATAAGCAGAGGCGTAGCGGGGGTGTTTGGCGCCCGGGGACAAGATTCGATTGCGAGGGCAAGATCAATTTTAAAGCGCCCTCTTTTCTTTTTTTTTCAACTCTCAAACCCATTATTTTTACCAATAATATAATATCAAAGCACATTTATGCGCCCCAAACTAGCTTGCGCTCGGGGACATCTGTCCCCCCTGCACCCCCTCGCTACGCCTCTGATAATAAGGGTTAGGTTTATCCTACTGCAAGGGCAAAACTTGGGGAAAAAGGGGTGGGGGGTATTATTTCACAAGGGCGAGTATACGGTGGAAGAATTTTACAATGTCCAGCCTCAAAAAGATGGGAGGATAACGTCAAAGAGTGGACAGGACTAACACTGGGCGATGCTGTGCGTAGTGCAGAAGACAGAGACGAATGGGGGAGGATAGTTCACATGTCATCTGTGGCGCCCCAACGGTCTAAGGACTAAGGGACATGATGATGAGGATGGTGAGCCTCAAACCATCACAGGGGGGTGGGGGTTGGATCCTAAAATGAGGAAGGTGGCTTCAATTAACCAATTTAGTTTCTGAGAAAATATTCAAATAACAAACAAAGGCACTGGCTTGGTCACGCCTGTTTGTCATAGTGAACCAACAGCAGGCGAGAAATGACAACAGCAGGCGAGAAATGACGTCAGATATTAAAATTTCAACGAGAGCTTCTTCCCTGAAAGTGATGCCAGGTTATTTCGTTGAACTGTCTCACAGATTGATTTAGCCAGACTTGCCAGATGGGACTCTGTAACTCCGCTAACATGCTTTATTCAAAACGTTGCCAGGTTCCATCCCTAAACCCTTCTTTACAGACTTAAAATGACCAACATAAAAATGAATGACTCAAATGCATTTTCCCTCTTTTTTCTCCCTTTTTAAATTTTTTTTTTTTTAAAATCCGATTTCAACAATAAAACAAAAGCTTTGGCTACTCCGATAGCAGCGACTACGCTTCCGGTACTCAGCACACGATTTAATACTTGGGTCTTTGCTCTAGCCCAGTGGTTCCCAGCCTTTCAAGTGCCACGACCCTTCAATCCAGTTCTTCACGTTGTGGTGACCCCCAACCACAAAATTGTTTTAGTTGCTGCTTTATAACTGTAGAGTATATGAGTTCTCAGATGGTCTTAGGCGACCCCCTTGGAAAGCGTCGTGCTACCCCCCAAAGGGGTCGCGACCCACAGGTTGAGAACCGCTGCTCTAGCCAGTGCCAGCTTATTTTTAGCTGTAACATCTCTGTGGGCTCTAGGTGCACGGGGGACAAAGCAGAGACGTAGCGAGGGTGTTTAAAAAAAAAAAAGGGGGGGGGGGGGGAAAGATTCATTTGAACGCCCTCCCAATTCTACTCTGAAACCCATTATTTTCATCAATAAAAGACCATCAACGCACATTGGGCACCCCCTACTAGTCTGCCCCCCTTAGCAATAGCAATGACTCTGGGATGAAGTATCTGTTTTTGGTTTTCTAGAAGAAACTAATCTCCACAGATGCCATATGACTATGACATGACTGACAAGATTTCAGGGTTTTCCCTTTCCATTTTCCTTAAAATTGAAAAATAAGTCCGGGAATTTCCGATAGCACGTTTTCCTTACAAAATGTTTATTTTTACATTTCTAAATTTATTCTTCATCAGAACACATAATATTGACAAAACAATCTAAGGATAAAAATAGTCTCCTTAAAACTATATATATTATAAATTCTTACCTTTTCTTATAAAACCTCCACAATCCTTAAAGTTTGAAATACCTCTCGTATGTCATAAGTTAAGTTGAATAAGTCATGGACACATGTCTAGAAAAGATCGACCAGAGTAGACTGCTCGCAGCTTTGTTAAAACGACCAGTCTAAGATTACAGGTAGGACGGCAGGATACAATTTTTAGATGACATCCAGAAATAGAATGATGCTTGATGGAATAGCGCGCCTCAGACTTGTCAAATATTCATTTTTGTATTAAAATGTAAATCAGTCTCTCAACTGGCGTGTCTCCCATAACGAGTCTGATACCTATTGCCTAATGCCTCAAAGTGCCAGACTGTCTGTGTAACACAAAACAGACCGTCTGCCTGGTTTTCGTGGGAAACGCATAGCGGGAATTTTTTTCTTGTAGTAACAGAGAAATCCCAAGGCGCGTAATTCTTGACGTTGTTCGGGTGACTCCATACTAACATGTTTAGTTACCTTCTCCTATTTTAACCCTCGCTAAATCGGAAATTCCCCAAAGATGAGGGGGGTGGGTTAAATTACGTCATTGCATAATCAATTTCGTACGTTCTATTTAAAACTCTATATCTTTTAATAAACACCTTCCAACAAACGAAAATAAAAAAGTCTTCAACACGTCATACAAAGATTTAGAAATCCAGTCTGCCTACGTCGGCAGGTCTATGAAGCAGCGCCCATGGCTTGCTAAGGTTATGGGCGCCCGGGGCGTGCCGAGATTTTTTACACTCACCTTTGCCACAAATTTTATTTTATTTTTAAATATGTGCTTTTGGCTGAAACTGCCCCCCCCCCCAAA
This sequence comes from Lymnaea stagnalis, assembly GCA_964033795.1. NCBI lineage: Eukaryota > Metazoa > Mollusca > Gastropoda > Lymnaeidae > Lymnaea > Lymnaea stagnalis. Next base: position 1,012,395 of record CAXITT010000120.1, read on the forward strand.
CCCAATTATGATAAACATTTACCACCCTAGGTGAAACACACACCCCTCCTCCTTTTGGGAGTTCTTACGCCACTGATACGCTTCATCAAAAGTTTTCAAACTTTTTAACCCATAGTTACCAAGAAATTGACACCCTGTGACACAGCATTTACTCCCATTATATAAGCATTTTTAAATGGTAGTTAAAAGGGAAAATGTACAAGCAGACAGGTCGGAGATCAATTAGAGAGTAACATTTGGAAGGGGATAACAGAGCTTTGAAGATTTAATTTAAAAACAAAACAATTGAAGGTGCTACAGAAATTAATTTAATAACAAGCTGATGAACTTGGCTGAGCCTTAAAGCAGATTAGTTCAAGTAGAATGAATTAAATAATAATATCGTATTGCTTCGGTTAGCCCATGTGTAGGCTAGGCATGGGTGGTCTTAGACGCTTAGTTTCAAGATGTCAGGTTTTCGATGGCATTACAACAGGCCTGCACAACTCAAATGTAAGGCGGGGCGTAATACTTTATGAAAAACCTGTGCGGGTCAAAAGAAAATGGGACAGGACTTGTGCGGGCCAAAAGACAATATGGCCGGGGGGGGGGGGGGGGGGGGGGGGGGGGTAGCTATCAAGATAATAATAAGAATAAAGAATATTTCGTTACTTCGCGGGCCGCTAAGTGGGTGCTGGCGGGCCGCATGTGGCCCGAGCGCCGTATGCTGTGCAGGCCTGCATTACAACATTACGACATGTCACTCCATATCCTAGACTGGATAAACCTCCATCTTGATTTCATCATCATAAATTTAAAACAAATTCGTGTTTACGCTCGGGAAACTTCTTTCATTAAAGGACAAATCGTAAAATTGGCGTGGCGCTGTGGTCAACACATTCTAACGAACAAAAGGTCAAGTGGGGGTGCTCATTTTTTTCTGGATTTTCATTAGGAGGGGCCATTAGGACAATTAGCCAAACTGTAATAGGGTTTGGAGCAGGGCCGTCTTAACAACATTGGAGGCCCTGGGCACAGCAAGGTAATGGGGCCCCCAGCAACACAACACACCTGGGCCGTGAGAGGGGGGGGGGGCGAATGGGGCTATCGTCCCAAGCTCAAACAGTGGGGGGGGGGAGGGGGACAGACAGTTCTTGCTCCCCACCAACTCACCCAGAGGAATAAACATGTAAAATAAAAGTCAACAATCAATAAATGGGGCCCCCAGCAACACAACACACCTGGGCCGTGAGAGGGGGGGGGGGCGAATGGGGCTATCGTCCCAAGCTCAAACAGTTGGGGGGGGGAGGGGGACAGACAGTTCTTGCTCCCCACCAACTCACCCAGAGGAATAAACATGTAAAATAAAAGTCAACAATCAATAAAGTTCAACTTCGATGAATTCAATTTATTGATACAAATTTTAAAAATCATTCAAAATCAATAATAGTTTTAAAACATTATAAGAAATAAACTATAAATAATCATAGAGGAGGATAAATTATAATTATTGACAGATAGATAGAATAAATTGTTCAATAAAAAATCAACATAATTGTATGTGTAATTTTTTTTTTCCAGAGAATTTTTTTATTATTTGTTTAAAGTCAATGGTCTTAAGGATGTCATTTTCCATGCACATACGTGAAAGCCAGTTCAAACGTCGCTGTCCCATTGTACTGCTGGGTCGTTATGAGCTTCAACCTTGAAAATGAACGTTTCCCTTTTACAGTTGGTTATCATCATGAACATTTCCCCTTTACAGTTGGTTATCATCATGGGCATGAACGCTCTGGGGGAGCGATTTCAATATTAGGAAATACCAAATTTCAAGTTGTCTGTAGTTCCTACAAGGCAGCGATAGTGTCACACTTCTCATCAAGAACCAGGTAGTTCTTGAGATGCTTGCATTCTTTTAATAGGTCATCCGTATTAAGGTCTTTGAAATAAAAGCATTTGTTATAAAAAAAAGATGATTTTTTAAAAAACATTACGTAATTATTTTTAATAATGTATTTGTCTGCCCTTTCAAACTCAGAAGTGCCCAGCTATAAAAACGAACATTGGGAAATAATTTGTATGGTGTCATTAATCAAATCGATCTCTGTGTTTGAGCTATGTAAGATAAACATGACTTTGAGATTTTAACAGTGGCAACAAGTTATTATTATACCTAAATACCTAGATATTTCTGCCTTCAGCTCAGACATACGGTGACTGTGGGGTTCTATTTATCATCTACATTTGTTTTTTTCAGACACAGAAAACAATATAGTTTTCATTTTAGAAAATATAAATTTATTTGTTTATTAGTTTAGTAATAAATAATTTACTTTTGAAGAAGAACATATTCATTGGTGACCTACAAATCCATAACGTAATGCTAATTAACTTCAGTCGTACTTTAACTGGTACTAGAATCGACTTTTCTCCACTTATTTCACATCTGAGCAGTGGCGTCTCTAGGGATGTTACCGCCCGGGGCCAACATCTTTGTCTACTCTAACATGATTGTAAACATAAATTATTACTTTTTTTTTTTTTCGATTCATAGCTGGAAAAGGAAAACTTGTTTACGAGAGAATATTATTGGAATGTGCTGATCTCTATCGTGGGTTAAAATAGGAAATCGGAAATTTTAAATCTAATTAAAATTGTCAAAAACTTTCAATATTCGTTAACAATAAGAGTAAGTTTCCTAGAGCCCTGGGGCCCCCTACAAGCGCGGGGCCCTGGGCCACTTCCCACTGGGCCCATGCCTTAAGACGGCACTGGGTGGGAGGCACATCTTATGTCAAGGACTTTGTCAATTAAATTAGGTTCAGCTTTTTTTTTCGTTCTTTCTTTCAAATCAGGAGGGCGTCAATTAAATGTGTTTTTTACCCTTACTCTTCCCTCCTCCCATAGAACAGGCTTAAGGTTTGCCAGGTGTTCAGAGTGTTTTGAAATCGGCTTAGAACCGTCTCGGTTTTTATGAGTAAGACAACATGCCAACTTTACGGTTGGTAATAGTAATGGGGTGGGGGTCGGGTGGGAAGGGTTTTCGTAAAGACAATATCATTTTACATTTTACATCCTTTATGGTAACGTTACTTTTGTTCGTGGCTGGCAGGCTGGCAAAATCTTCGAACGATTAATTGACCCACTTCCCGTCGACCTATCGCGCTGAAACTTTGCTCACAGACTCGTTGCCGATGACAACGCATTCTTTGAATTGTTCCTCCTCACTCCAAAACCCACCCCGAATAATTGTTTCCTGGTTTTCAAGAGGAAGATGAAGAAAATATGACGTCACTGATTTCGCGAAATAAAATTCCCGATAACTGCGCTAAAAAAGGTTCTTTTTTTTTTAAATATTTTTTTTTAAACTCAAGTGCGTTTAGTCCGTAATATATTTTTTTTTCTGAAATAGTTGGTGAAATAAACTCCCCATTGATCGCTATGACATTTTTATTAAGGATTTATGTGAAAAACTGTTTTCTTTTGGGTTGTTTTATTCAAGTTAAATTACAGAGCTATAACTAAAGTTGCGAATCAACTTTGCGGTGATGACTCAAATTTTACTTCGAAAAATATTAACGAGGCTGACATATTTCAAAAGAAAAAGAAAGCATTAAAAAAAAAGAATGAAAGAGAATGGTCCGATTTATCTTCTTTATTTATAAATGTGAAACCCAAATAATGAAGAATTTAAGAAAAAACAACAAAACATGTTCATACACGCAGTTATATCATTTTTGGTTTGTTCATTCGGGAAACATCAAAGTAGAACACAACGCTTCTAGATGTCTTCAAAGAATTGTTTTGTTTTTATTTACAAGTCTCATTTAATGAAATAACAACTTAAACTGTAACACACACACACAGACAAAAACCACGATGACATAAATTATTGATGTCAATATTTCACTTTAGAAAAAAAAAGGTCTGGCTTTGATTAAACAGTACGTCGTTTCAAAAGAGGGAAGGGCAATTAATTCAGTTTTCTTAAGTTCATAAGTTGAACACATACCATAGTGTTTATCTCGGTGAATCGCTTTTTAAATTCTAAAGAAAACTTCACATTTAAACTCAGATTCTGTCTTTTATTCGAAATGGTATCTTTTCTATAAAACGCACTGGAAGTCAGTACAAAAATATTTATTTTTTTTAAATGTAAATACAGGGACAAACTAAATTTGACTGAAATTGAGAAATGAAGTGGTTGCATACAAAAAAGATTACAATCAAAATTTTTTTGCGAAACATCCGAGCTCCACAAATTGAAAATTCGTGTCATTAATTATTTCTGGCTACTTCCGCCCCCCTCCCTTTTCAGTTTCGTGACCAGGCGGATGACGATATTTATTTTTTTAAAATGTAAATACAGGGACAAACTAAATTTGACTGAAATTGAGAAATGAAGTGGTTGCATACAAAAAAGATTACAATCAAAATTTTTTTGCGAAACATCCGAGCTCCACAAATTGAAAATTCGTGTCATTAATTATTTCTGGCTACTTCCGCCCCCCTCCCTTTTCAGTTTCGTGACCAGGCGGATGACGATATTTATTTTTTTAAAATGTAAATACAGGGACAAACTAAATTTGACTGAAATTGAGAAATGAAGTGGTTGCATACAAAAAAGATTACAATCAAAATTTTTTTGCGAAACATCCGAGCTCCACAAATTGAAAATTCGTGTCATTAATTATTTCTGGCTACTTCCGCCCCCCTCCCTTTTCAGTTTCGTGACCAGGCGGATGACGATATTTATTTTTTTAAAATGTAAATACAGGGACAAACTAAATTTGACTGAAATTGAGAAATGAAGTGGTTGCATACAAAAAAGATTACAATCAAAATTTTTTTGCGAAACATCCGAGCTCCACAAATTGAAAATTCGTGTCATTAATTATTTCTGGCTACTTCCGCCCCCCTCCCTTTTCAGTTTCGTGACCAGGCGGATGACGCTAGTCACAGGACCAAGTAAACTGGACACAACAAAGGATCCCACAGCTTTGCTGATCTCCCAGGCGGAATCGGCGCCCTCCGAGTCCCTAGAACCATCGTTCTTTGTGTTGTTCTTCTCTTTATCCGCCATACTTGTCCTCGTCTGCTGTCAGAATCTTAAAATACAACGGTTTATATATTTTTTTTTTAAAGTATAGAATCCGTGTAAAGAAAAACATACGGTAAACATTTTAAATTGTAATGAACAAGAATGAGGTGCTGGTTTCAAAAATGGTAATTGGGGGGAGGGGGGGGGGAGAGAGAGACTGCAATCAGCTTAGCAAAAAAAAAAAGGGAAATGAGTAAAAGAAAGTATGGTGTTATGTAGAAGACATGTTTACGTCACTTTCCCCGGGCCGTGAACTGTCTGACCCCACATTAGGCTGCATTCGTATTGGGCGTGGCTTATTCCCTTTCATCTTGGCCTTTGCTTACTATCACTATCAACTAAAAATAATTAATATGTTCTCATAGAATTTTGTAGACAGTTCGGGAGTGAACTAGACAGATAAACAATGTGCAAGGCGGTTCGAGATCTTTCAGTAGGGTAGAATATAAATTTGGGATTCATTTTTGGTCGAGGAGTGAGATTTTGACTTCACGAGACAAGGGTGTATTTTTCTGTGTGTGCTCATATGTGTTTATTTGTATTCATCATTCTACCTTATTTTTGGCACATTGCATTAACTGTGTACCGGTACAAGACATACTGTACTCTGTAAGTTGATAATTTTTAATTATATTTCTTTTATTTTGTAATTATCTGGATACTTATTAAATCTTATTAATTGTAATTAGCAACTTTTTTGAGTGTCGTATTTTTGCTATTGTTTTTTCTGATATGGTATCGTCCTTTGCTATGCACTGTTTACGGGCCTGTGACCGATGTGCCGCCAGGAGCGGTGATATAATAATAATTAAAAAACTAATATGCGGTGATATTAGAGGTCACTACCAAAATGGCGGTCCATAATGTCCAAAACAACAGCAGCCGTACTCTTACGAAAATAATGAGCTCCGTACAGCCAGCGGCCGCCATGTTAGAATTTACATCTTCCATTCCACTTCCGCTGAGTTTGCTTTGATAAAAATTATTTTTAATTTGTTAGTTAATGATAATTAATATCAATTAAATAAAATATTTGACGGTTATGAGTGATCCAAATTCAAAACTTAAATGCAAAGGTGGTGCGGAGAAAGTAAGAGATAAGAAACTAAAAATTATTGGTAAAGATGGAGCTAAATGCCGAAATCTAGTCGATTTATTTAAAGCCACTCCAATTCAAACTAAAGACACCGTCTCTCAACAAACACCTTCTACGAGTACACAACCCGACACAAATCAAAAACGACGACAACAATCAGCATTCAGTAGTGCCAACAAATTTGATTCCCACCTTACATTTAGAAAATGTTACGGAGTTAACTGACAACACAATATTTATGCAAACAACGCTGGCAGTGGCAGATCTAAATCCTGAAAATGATAGTTCAGAAACTTCAGTTATCGCTGATCAAAACACCAGTTACTATTTGAAACGTCCTCGACTGAATACTTTACAACCATTTTTTTTTACATTTCACCCAATACAAACAAGTGCGAGTGAAACTGATCTACCATTTACAAATGGGCATCGGGTATTTTTCAGAAGCAATGGTTTCAATAGGAATTGGGTGTCATGCTGTAAAGAATCTAAAGCTGTGTTTTGCACAATATGCTTAGCATATGGCAAGACTGACGATATGAACTCATTCACAGCGGGAATGAATTCCTCGAAACATGTGCATCAAAGAATAGAGGAACATGAAAACAGCAAATATCACGAGAAGTGCGTGGAAGCTCATATAATGTCTGTAAGTGAAAGAGACATTGATAGCATTTTATTCTCTCAGCAAAATAAAAAAAGGTACCAACAAGTTCAAGAAAAGAGACAAGTGCTGGAAAGAGACAAGTGCTGGAAAGAGTAATTGAGATTCTGAAAATGATTGGAAAACGTGGTCTTAGTTATCGGTCCAAAAATGATGTGCTGCCTATACATTAAACAACGATACAATCGATCATGGAAATGTCTTGGAAATATTATTACTCTTGTCAAAATTTGACCCAATAATTAAAAAACATCTTGATACAGTTGTTGAGAAAAGTAATGATAGACATGCATCTAATTTGGCGAATAGGGGGAGAGGAAATTTGATTACCCTCATATCGAAGACGACATTGAATTAGATCATTGATGCAATGAGAAAAATAATAAAGAAAACCATTTCGGAGGAAATTAAATCTGCCGGTATGTTTTCAATTCAATTGGATACAACTCAGGATGCAAGTGTGGAGGACCAATGTTCAATAAATTATATGTAACAGATAAAGTTCATGAGCGATGGATATGCGTTGCAAACTGTACATCTTCTACTGGAAAAGGTATGTTTGAATTATTTCAAGAGAACCTCATTGAATGTAACATACATATGAATATTGTGTCGGTAATGCTACAGATGGGGCAGCCAATATGCAAGGACAGTACAATGGGTTTACTAAATGACTGAGTGACGTCGCACCTCATCAAATTCATGTCTGGTGCTACGCACATGTATTGAATCTTGTTATAAGTGATACCACTCAAACCACGACCTCTTCAATTTGCCTATTTCAACTGCTTAACGAATGTGCGGTGTTCTTTAGAGAATCGTATAAAAGAATCGATGTTTGGGTCGATCACCAACAGAAATCTAGACACCAAAGATTAAATATTATTGGTGAAACGCGATGGTGGGCCAAAGAAAGTGCGTTAAAAAAAAAAGTATTTGGAAATTGTGATGATCCAAACTCATCATTGTTCATTGAATTGATTGATACGTTACAAGAACTGATGATCCAAACTCATCATTGTTCAAACTTAACTAACTATGCAATGTTCTTGACTACTAGGTTTGAGTAGTAAGTTCATTGAATTGATTGATACGTTACAAGAACTGATGATCCAAACTCATCATTGTTCATTGAATTGATTGATACGTTACGAGAACTGATGATCCAAACTCATCATTGTTCATTGAATTGATTGATACGTTACAAGAACGAGCATCATCGGACGCATTCAATGTAAAAATCAGGGACACAGCTCAAACTTTACTTGATAAGTTTATCAAATTTGAAACGGTTGCCACTGCAAAACTATACTTAAGAATATTCCAGCACACAGGATCGCTTTCTAATTATTTACAAATCACCGGATCGGATGCACTGCAAGCATAGCGTAATGTAGATTGTACTGTTAAGGTGTTAAAAATATTTCAAGAGATTTCGATGGTGTTCTCGACATTGCCAAACGATTTGTGTCCTGGGCTGGTAACAAGTTGGAAGAAGAAAATGTTGAAATTGAAGAACATTTTGTAGAGAAACGTTTACACAAACCCAAATTGATGTCTGATGAGAGAAGAACGCACGAGGTAGTAGGAAATAATGCAGCGGACAGATATCGCATTGAAGTTCCTAATTGCATCATGGACAAAATTGTAAAAACTATTGAAAAGCTATTTGAAAGTCACGATTCCTTATACACAAATATTGCCTGGCTCGATCCACAGAACTTTGAGGATATTAAACAACAAGGTTTGGCTACATCAGCGATGCAGCGCCTTAGCAGTACTCTCGTTAAATTCGATGAAAGCGCCACAGAGACTAATCTCAGAGAAGAGCGCTAACTGACTTTGCGCAGAAATGGGACAAATTTAAAAATTCTGTCCGCGACGAATACCTTCTCCAAATATTCGATGATTCAGTAGAGGACAGCGTCAGGGAAGATTCGCCACATGAACTCTGGGACGACCAAGTTGTGGCTAAGAGTGAGGAACTTCCAAAATGCAAATCTTGCCAAAAATGTCCCGTTTGCTGCTTGTCTGTACTACATCAATACAGTTTCTATGGGCAACATACAAGCATCTCTTTAGTGCATATAAACTCTTATTGACTCTGTCGTCTACCCAAGTAGCTTGTGAGAGATCTTTGTCTAAGCTGAAATACATTAAGAATCGCCTGCGAAGTTCATTGTCTTCTACACACCTTGAAGCTTTTATGCTCATGTCAACAGAAACCGATGTTTTAAGTGAACTGAATAATGACACAATTATAGATCATGTAGCCGCAATGGCACCCACCTTAAAGAAGTTGCTTATACTATAAACACCATCACAGTGAGTCCGAATAAATTGATTTATAACTTGAATTGACGCATTCTTGAATTTTTATATATAAAATTATAAATTATATATGCGATTTATCGTTTTTTTTTTTTGGGTGTTATTGTTTATTGTAATTTGTAAAGTTACTCATGACTTTGAAGGCCTCGGCCCTCAGGTTGGGATGGAAAAAATGCACAAAGAAAAATAAAAGTCCTGAAGATAGGGCCGCTTATTTTTTATTTTTTTTTCCCGGGCCGCTTGAACTCCCCAGTCCACCCCTGCGTGGCTGGCTGGGAATGCTACTAAGGTCCCACTTAACAAACAATACAGAATTTTCCCAGGAACTCGATGCCTATGGCTACCGTGAAAATATGTAAATGACAGACAGAAACTAGCTCAGGCACGCAATTGTATTATATTTTATATTGACTTATCGAGGCACCTTGCCACTTCTCGGTTTTGTGCCTTCTGTGTTCAAAAGGTGATAGCTAAAGTTTTGGCCCCTTAAATAATCCGTAGGGGTTGCAGGGCCCACGTGACGGCTCGGGCTTTAGCTCAGAGCCTTAATCATGCGAATGAACAAACTCAACATTTTTTTTAAATTTAAATTTTATAAAAAGAAATTCATTGAATTTCGTGGAAAACAATTTCTTGGTGCTAAAACAAAACAAAACAAAAAACACGCCAAACGTTCTCGCCCAGTTTGACTGAGTCCCTCACCCTGGAAATAACATATCAAAATAACTAGAGCGATGTATGAAATAAGAAGAGATAAAATGGTGTAGTTTTGTTGTGTAATGTGTAGTTTTTCATTCAAAATTTTTGGTTCATCTGAAAAGAGGCTGCACGAAACAAACTGAATTTCACAATAATCTCCAACGCTAGATCTAACATGATACATTCTTACCTTTGACAAAATCTTATTTTAAAGACTCAAGGGTCTGAGGTGCTCCTCTCATACCGTAGGAGATATCGTCACAGACGGCTGAAAATATCCTCACAGACTGGTGAAAATATCGTCACAGACTGGTGAAAATATCGTCACAGACTGGTGAAAATATCGTCGCAGACGGCAGAAAATATCGTCACAGGCGGCTGAAAATATCGTCACAGACGGCTGAAAATATCGTCACAGACTGGTGAAAATATCGTCACAGACTGGTGAAAATATCGTCACAGACTGGTGAAAATATCGTCACAGACTGGTGAAAATATCGTCACAGACTGGTGAAAATATCGTCACAGATGGCTGAAAATATCGTCACAGACGGCTGAAAATATCGTCACAGACTGGTGAAAATATCGTCACAGATGGCTGAAAATATCGTCACAGACGGCTGAAAATATCGTCACAGGCGGCTGAAAATATCGTCACAGATGGCTGAAAATATCGTCACAGATGGCTGAAAATATCGTCACAGGCGGCTGAAAATATCGTCACAGATGGCTGAAAATATCGTCACAGATGGCTGAAAATATCGTCACAGACTGGTGAAAATATCGTCACAGATGGCTGAAAATATCGTCACAGACTGGTGAAAATATCGTCACAGACTGGTGAAAATATCGTCACAGGCGGCTGAAAATATCGTCACAGATGGCTGAAAATATCGTCACAGATGGCTGAAAATATCGTCACAGACTGGTGAAAATATCGTCACAGACTGGTGAAAATATCGTCACAGACTGGTGAAAATATCGTCACAGACTGGTGAAAATATCGTCACAGACTGGTGAAAATATCGTCACAGATGGCTGAAAATATCGTCACAGACGGCTGAAAATATCGTCACAGACTGGTGAAAATATCGTCACAGATGGCTGAAAATATCGTCACAGACGGCTGAAAATATCGTCACAGGCGGCTGAAAATATCGTCACAGATGGCTGAAAATATCGTCACAGATGGCTGAAAATATCGTCACAGGCGGCTGAAAATATCGTCACAGATGGCTGAAAATATCGTCACAGATGGCTGAAAATATCGTCACAGACTGGTGAAAATATCGTCACAGATGGCTGAAAATATCGTCACAGATGGCTGAAAATATCGTCACAGATGGCTGAAAATATCGTCACAGACTGGTGAAAATATCGTCACAGACTGAATGAACTACCGGTCGATCTCTACACGGAGGCTCCGATTACTTAACGTAGACAATTCTGATTGGGTGGCTCCCCCCTGACTGGGCGAATATTCCTGTTAGACTCGTGAAACATGACTTTTTACCTAGACTGTGCACTGGAGCATGACCAACCTGACTGACCTCCACTCCATTGCCAGGTCATCTGAGCTGCTTGACGTCCCATGGCGTGTACCTAGATTTCCTGGGGAAACAATGTGTGAACAATATTCCTGTAATAATAGAGATCAACAAAGAAACCTAATCACAAAGCAAATTTCCCTAAACGTGTAGAAGATTTTAAAGCTGGGCAAAAAGAGACAATTCGGAGGGGGAAATGATCAACTATTTTAACGTCAGCGATGGTGAAGCCCGGTTTTAAAACTTAAATGGGAGCGAGCCCATGTAAAGGCCTATATACCAAAATAGATGGTAGTTCGGTCGTCGAAAGTCGATGATGACCATCTTTAAGCATCGGCTTGTTGCTGGGGCTAAATCTGTCTGTGGGTGCGCAGATGGCCTCTCAGGCTAATTCTGGCACGAATTGTTATGGTGAAGAAGGTGCAGGGGGCGGATGGGACAACTCCAGGTACAGAATTAACGTGGGCTTTTCCGTATCCGGAAATTTGATCGCAAGAAATTTCGTCGAGGGAAAATTGATCGACGGAAATTTGATCGAACTGAAATTCGGTCGAATCTTTTTTTTTTCTCCAGTTCCAACGTTAAAATTTTGCTTCAAATTTCTTTTTTAACGCATTATTTTGCTTTACTATAAAGTTCATAAAAGAAATTTGACGAAAATGTTAACGTGTAGTTGGGCTTTTTCTGGCTTGTCTTTTTTCAGTAGAAGTTCTTTTAGCCTCATGTTGTAGTGAGCCCTTGTGTGTGGACGAGCGCCACGGGTCTCGATCCTTTGAGGCTCATCACCCACGGCGACGCTGTGGGACAGTATGCTGCCGAGGTAAGACAGGCTGTTTCCAACGTTGACCTGGATGTTGGACTCTGTGTAAGGTTTTCGTGGAGCTGGTTGGTATAGTACCTCAGTCTTCTTTGTGTTAAAGGGTAAGATCGAGGTTGGTGCAGGCGTCCTAGGAGTTTGCAACACTGAGCTACGTGACGGCCTCTGATTCAGCGGTAAGGGCAAAGTCACCGGCGTACAGAAAGTCCTTGGTGACGGCTGCCCGGCACTTTGAATTTAGCTTTTAGTTTCCAGAAGTTCAAGACTTCCCCGTCAGTTCGGTACGTGGTGCCTAATCCAATGTATATGGTAAACTAGATATTTAACTAATTGAATTCATAATGATCATATGTTTTATATTTGATACACTGAAACATCCAAAAGTTGGAAAACAGCATCTGTTACGTGTTTAGTAGGCCTTATTGCAGAATGTACAACCGAAAGGTACCGTAACCAATGACAACACTCCTTTTCGCCCAGGCTTCATTCTTGCAGTGGTATCCTTAATTTGTTACAATCCAACTCACTATCAAACTGTCTTACGATCGTTATTAAGGAAAAACATGAGTGCCACAACGAGGCAGATTCTTGAGACATATTTATTCAGCATTCTCAAAGACACGGTCTGAAACTTTGTAAAACAGGTCACATATCACAAAAACGTTTCGATAATATTCAAATATTTCATTTGTGTTATCACAAAGGATGCCGAAAACGTGCTCAAAGCGTGGGCAAGAAAAAATATTCAGAACAAAGATGAATATAAAATTTTGACTCATCAAGAAATATATCAACTAGAGTCAGAGTTTTTTGTTTTTTTTTTAAATCGTTGAACACTTGATCTCACACTAAATTATAGAATATTAAAATTGGTTTACAGACAAACAAAAAACAAGAGGCAGATTAAACAAGAGGCAGATTAAACAAGAGGCAGATTAAACAAGAGGCAGATTAAACAAGAGGCAGATTAAACAAGAGGCAGATTAAACAAGAGGCAGATTAAACAAGAGGCAGATTAAACAAGAGGCAGATTAAACAAGAGGCAGATTAAACAAGAGGCAGATTAAACAAGAGGCAGATTAAACAAGAGGCAGATTAAACAAGAGGCAGATTAGACAAGAGGCAGATTAGACAAGAGGCAGATTAAACAAGAGGCAGATTAAACAAGAGGCAGATTAAACAAGAGGCAGATTAAACAAGAGGCGGATTGCTTCTGGGTGGACCAAGACATGGGCATTTGGAGTGAGGATGTGTGAGGATGTGGTGTCGGATTGACTGGGTAGGTCTGAGAGGAAGGAGGTGGTGATGTAGACTAGAGCCTTCCCTGGGCTGTGGTGTCGCTGCAGTGACCATGTTCTCTCCCAGGTACGCCACTGAACTTCAGTTGTAAATCTCAAATAACATTAAACTGCATTTTTCAACAACAAAAGATGGGGTGCTGTTTTTTTTAAAAAATCTTTATAAATAGCAGATAGTGACGTCAACCAAGTTACAGATATCATAACAAAAACAAGAGTTTTAATTATCACCTTGTATAACCCCCTTGTCTTCTCGCAAAAATTAATAACTCATATAAAAATTCTTTTGTTCCCCAAACTGTACGAATTTACCAGCGTGCTCCACCTGAAGTCACTAATCTTAATGAGAACTAGTAAGTCCCTGATATGGCTAAGATAACTCACTGAATGGTTTTTTATTTTGTTAATTACTAGTGAAATAATTTATTATAAGTGTCTTGTGTTCAAATTGTTTTATTTATGTGCTGAAAATGTACAAAGCAATTATAAAACATTTCCATTTGTTTGGATCAATATTATATTACATTAAGAAATGGCGTCAGCGGGCCGCCGAGCTTGCGCTCTTTATGCCCTCCCCTAAATACCCCTCCCTAACCCGGTATCGGGCCGCGGAGTGGCACGTCGGGGATGTCCCTTTGTCAGGACGGCCCCCACCCGAGTCTGCTCGACCAGGTCTCCGCCGGGGGCCGTCCTAACCCAAAGACACCCGGTCGGTCCGACACTGTGTTTGCACACACTGCACACGATCGACTTTCTCAGGAGTCGGGATGGAAAATTTTAAGTCCTAATATCTTCCCCCAGCCATCCCGGGGAAACGTTAGACGCCCTATAAGAGGGATTCTACAGTGGGTTTCCACAACGCAACTAATTCGCGATGCAGCTGGGACGAAACGGTTGCCTTGGAGCAGCTTCTCAGGGCTGCGTAGTAAGAATCATCGGCCAGAGGTTACCACCTTCGCCTCTCGCCTCATATCCATTAACGGCAACTTGTAATCATGATCCCTATCCTGTCACTGCCTATTGTTCCAGTTGGGAAATATCACAACTGGCAGCCCTGTAGGAGCTGTTTTATGTACGGCAGGTACCGAGCACATCCCTTGTCTGCCCACGCAGGACGCGCCCAGTGGTCGTGTTTCCCGGGTAACGTCGAGGGGGTCGGTGGCCGACGCCTCCTAATCGACAAGCCACCACAGACTTGCCAACCGGAGCCCAGGGAACCTTTGGATCAATAAAAGAATCTGATCTTATCTAAAAGAGCAAATACATGGTGCGCAGCAAATATCAGGCCTCCTAGTGCCGACTAACAAGTGCGCACCGATGACGCAGTAGACAAAACGACTTGACCTTCCAGAAGAGAACAGAAAACGCAACGAAGATAAATTTATTCGGTAACAGTACCGAGCGCGTCAGCTAATGAACGAAAGAAAGTTTGCCTTGTGATCTCTTTGTTACGGACGCAAGCCGTCACTGCACACGTTGCTGACGTTAAGTCACGTGTCCTGTATAAAGGTAAGTGCATTGCATTCGCAGATGCCAGATTATGTTCATTTCACAATCTTGTTCGTGTGTTTGACAGTGCGTCTCTCTGTTCAATTATTTTTTTAAAGTCTGAACATGGAACCACAACTACAGTTAAACTATTGGGCCCCATGACGCGTGCAGACTTGATGTATCGCCAAGATAGGATGGTAGGCGGCTGCCTAGAGCGGCATTCGTGCCAAGGGCGGGAAATTGCAAAAAGAATTAATACAATTTTATAATGGATATATTATGCTTCTCTCTCCACAAAATATTATCAGTTCAGATCAGTAGAATGATTTTTTTTTACAGATAAATCCCTTCACGGGCAAGGGTAAAGCCCCCCCCCAACCCCCTTCCCCAGTACCGGAATGAAACCAGCGGAACCCCCTTGGGCCTAGGCAGTAAACATTAGCCCCCCCCCCCCCAGCAAATTGTTTTTTACTGTTAAATAGCCGTTAATACAATATGTGGAAGAGTTTGACAATTGCACATATCTTATCTTATACGATATTCATGAACATAAACGCAGTTGTATCTCACTGGAAAGTGTGGACCTGTTTGACCTAATGAAATGTGTATTTCACTGGGAAGTGTGGACCTGTTTGACCTAATGAAATGTTCAATATCCGGCTTCACATTTGTTACTGCTAGTCGTACTTATGATGCAAATTTGATGCTGGATCTGTTAATGGTTTTAGATGTTTCCTCCTGGGAATAGTATGCTTCTACACATAGTGGCTCATTGGTTGTCATTTTTAGTTCATGTTTATAGTTTACTGGGATTGAGATATGTCTCAGAAGGGACAGCTCGGTGCCCGATTTAGATCTGTTGAAGTCTTTTGGATAGTAAATTTTGCCTCCCCCTAGGGGGTGTGAAGGGAGCGATGCACCGAGTGGCACTTTGTCATTCATATCATTCTAAGTACGTTAAAAATCAAGTCGTCCCCCCTCCCCTGCATTGAAGACCCAATCCTTAGCTCCGCCTCCGAAGTATTTTTGTTGTTGTTTTTTTTTTTCTTCCTAGATTTTCAAATCAAATTATTTCTGGATTAAAATTTCAAAGATGTTTTATAGAGTTAAACTAGTAAATAAATAGGATTTATTTCAGTGTTGTATAAATATGTATGATTTGAACCTTGGCGTACCAATGTATTGTCTTCTGGTGGAATACTTGCATAAGGTTATTAATAACTACAGCGTAAAATCTAGCATGATAATGATGAATAATTGACGTCGGCCTACCCGACCTGTAGCGAGCGTTTCCAAACTATAGGTCTGATGCATTGCCGGGTGGGGTGGATGAGTTTAAAAACTGGAACATTATAACCACCTTGTTCTTTTCGTTATTTCGTGTTACATGCCCACTTGTGTGGAGAGATCGCTCGGATGAAGGCTGGCTTACCACCGTGAGCTTTGATGGCACAGTGCCCGGGCACAGCAGTCAAAGTGGGCGCTCGGGAATCGAGAGAGGGTGAGGGTTGGGCTATCCACCTTGAGCGGCACTTTTTCTTTACTATCAGGGGCGTCATTTTCTTCCTACAGCTGAGGTGGGGGGGGGGAGGTTTCGTCAAAGGGGCGGCGAAAATCTTGGCCCACCCCTAGTGGATCTAAGCATAACTACGCCACTGATTGGGTGATTCATATCCAGTTCGAATTTGTTATCAAAATCAGTTAATACTATAACCTTTGAAACACGTGTGGTTTAGATTCCAATAATTGTGTGTGGGTGTAGGGGGGTATATAAGATTGCATGAACGAAAAGAGATTTGAAAGGGGAAATCGATGTCAGTCAGAAGGCATTGGAGATTGGATGACTGAAACGAGGCACATTAAATTCATTAAAATATAAAGGCAACTGCTAAAAATTGAAGATTCGATTACAAAGAGCGTGTGTTCGATGAAGTCACATGTTAAAAGGTCATGGTTTCGTGGATTAGAAATGTATTATTTAAAAACGTAAACTAAAAGTAGAAATTAATGCTACTTGGCTTGCACACTGGCAATGTATAATAAAACGTCTAATATCAGTCAAGCAAGACATCCAACGCTTGGCACGCATAGGGCTGTGCAAATGGGAAAAGGAGGACATTTTATTTCGAAAGGATAACATTCAAAATAAAAACAAATTTAAGATCTAAAAATACTAAAAGTTTATCTGAAAAAAAAAAAAAGCAAATTTAACTAGAGCTACAACCTGAAATTAATTTTTATAGCACACCTTTGAGCAGAGGCGTGGTGGGGGCAGGGGGGACAGATATCCCCGGGCGCCAGCTAGTTAGGGGCGCCAAAATGTGCTTTGATATTATTTTATTGATGAAAATAATGGGTTTGGGAGTTGAAAAAAAGAAAAAGGGGCGCTAAAAATGGATCTTGTCCCCGGGCGCGAATCTTGTCCCCAGGCGCCAAACACCCTCGCTACGCCACTGCCTTTGATACTAATAATTAGACATTTGAAAATACTTCTCAGAGTTATTTATTTTTGACAAAACTTGTTAAGAACTATAACTAAAATCTCAAGCGAGTCATATTCTTTACATTGTAATGTGTGAATATTATCTCCTTCTGAACTCCACATCAAGTCTATTCTGCTCCTTGGTCCACTTAGAGAGTTTATCAGTGCAAAAAAAAAAAACAATCTCTCGTCGATTGCACTATTAACAGAAACGCAATATTAAATGTCACCAAATTATGTATTGTTTTTTTTTGGTCATTCTGAGTAGAGACCGACCGAATTTCGGCTTCGGCTTCGGTTTCGGCGCCGAAAGTGGCCATTTGATCACTTTCGGCCAAGTTTCGGTTTCGGCCGAAACTGAAAAGTTAACTTTCGGCTTTATTTCGGTTTCGGCCGAAAGAGAAAAGTTAACTTTCGGTTTTTCTTCGGTTTCGGCCGAAATTGACTTAGACTTTCGGCCA
>CAXITT010000120.1:1031682-1051459 GCA_964033795.1 Lymnaea stagnalis
AAAATATCGTCTTGCGGGTCACAAATGGCTTGCGGGCCGCGAGTTTGAGACCCCTATTTTAGATGTTTATTTATTAATATTCACGATTATCTCATTTTTTATAAAAAGAATGTAAATATTTATACTTTCCCTCATCATTTTCGATGTATGCAGATGTATGCGAGATCGAATTTCAAAATAACTTAATATTACATTTTCGGTTTCGGCTTCGGTTTCGGCCGAAATTCATTTTTAATATTCGCCTTTTTTCGGTTTCGGCCGAAAGTCATTTTTAAACCTTCGGCCTTTTTTCAGTTTCGGCCGAAAGTCATTTTAAACTTTCGGCCTATTTTCGGCTTCGGCCGAAATCAGAAAATCACTTTCGGTCGGTCTCTAATTCTGAGTAAACAATCCCGATTTGACAAAAACCCTTCGTTGTTCAAGCTGCCTATGATAGGGTGACCAAATCATGAACTGGAAAAAACGGGACAGACCCAAGGAGGGTTTGGGGGGATACCCTCCGCCTCCAGCTAAAGAGGGGTCCGGGGGCCTCCGCCGGAAACTCTTTATTGAAATATGCTAATTTTAACACTTTTGAGACCTAGAAATCTTTTTAAATTGACCTTCACTCTTTTAATTTAATTTAAACTGAGGCATATCATAAACGAAAACAATAATTTTGCAGTGAATAGGCCAGGGACACTGCCTTTTACGCAGCGTCGGCAGAGTGGTAGAGGGGGGAACAGTGCACCCATCACGCGAGCCCTCATCACTACTGGCACTGGCTACACAGCCCGAATATTACCCTACTTGAAGTTATATTATAAATTAGGAAGTTTTAGTGAATTGAAAATGTGTTTGGTTTTAGAAATGGGACCATTTAGGCGTCCCGAGAGACTTTTTCGGGTCACCGGATATGATCGTGACAAAAACAGCGATTTACTAGGGTTGCCAGATACGTGGACACCAAAAGGAGGACATAATAAAACAAAAAAGAGGACAAAGGAGGACATTTTGACATTTGAATCGTCCCGGATTCAACTCACAGTCAGCACAATTTTATTGTAAAGGCTGCAAATTAAGTGTATCTTACTCTTAGTGAATCGACCAAGAAACAGTCACGTTAAAAAAAAAAAAAACTCAATGGACGCCTTTTTCAAAATGTCCAAAAAACATCATTTAAATAGCCAATTGTACAATCGTTGCCTTGCAATCTTTATTAATTACATGACACATTTCTAGGAGGAGCCAACTTTTCGCAGAAGATCCTCGTTAGCAATCACATAATATGCATAAAACTGTTCACAGGTAAGATTCTTCAAATTGTACATTGTAAGAATGATGCCCTTTACAGAGTCGAGTAAGAGTCTATGCCTTTCCTTTGTCCATTGAGCATTAATCAAGGAGAACACTCTTTCCACATCGCCATTGTGTCCAGGGATACAGAAGAAAAATGTACACATTTTAAGTAACTATGAAAAGCAACATGCATTTGGGCAACTTTGGAAAAATAAACTCCACTGTTCATGCAAGAGTCTTTCAAAAAACGGTTCATTTTTGTCTTGTACAAATAAATGATTCAAGATTGCAGTATTGGTCAAACAATTGCACATCATCTACAATAATACCGTGCTCTTTCACATATAATATGCATGCCAAAAGGTCATCAAATTCACAGTCTTTGATTTATCTAAGTACATTCAATTAAAGCATTGAAATTTATCAAAAGGTTTCAACCATTTTTCAAAGTAACTATAACTAATGCATGCTTCATACACCAACTTAACATCTGCCATAAAATTATTATACTCTTCTTCTCGACCACTTTAAAATTTTGACCATAGATAATACTGCACATAGCTAGATTGTTAGAATGACTAAAAATCGACTGGTTCGCAGAAATGCATAGACTTTGTACATTGTAACAACGTAAACATACGATGTAATAGTTGTAACAGCGATACATAAAAATTATAATATAAAATGTAAGAAAAGCCGGACATTTTACAAGATTTTAGCCCGACGGAGAATATTGAGCTAAAAAGGAGGACATGTCCTCTTTTGCCGGACGTCTGGCAACCCTAGATTTACGGGACGTTTGGTCACCCTAGCATATGATCATCGAAGAAATTAATTCCTTAATATGTGAACTTTAACTTTACCTTCAGATTGCAAAAGTGGTCGTACAGTTTCATCTCATCCAACTCTTATTTGAAAATAATTAAATGAAAGGAATAAAATCTTCATGTTTGTTCATATCTTAATGTTTTTGGCAAATAAATCTCTTGAGTTATTGTGTATAATGGCAACGGTTTTGAATACTTTTATTTTAACAATTCACAAACATTTTCAAAAAGGAAAAGATTTGTTTTAGATTGATGGATCAAATTTATTTTAACCGAAAGAGTGGGGCATAATCTTCATTTTGGGTGCCATATTTAATATGGCATGATGGCCTTCTAAGCCTATGCCTTAGGCTAAGCTCTTGGGACTCTGGGACTTGAAGCCCCAGCGTGACCACATGTTAGGTCGCCTTCACAATGACCAAATTAAAAAAGAAACACACAGCCTACTGATAGTAAGAAATTGCGTCGGGAGGTTGGGGGAGGGGTGCGATAGAAGTACGTGTAGGCTACATGTAAACTAAAGAAGTAAGGTTGCAAGTTCGCGCCTTTTCTTTTATTATTTCTTCCGTTTCATTAATAAACGGTTTACTTTATCTTGCATTCCAAATTTTAGAAAATCAGTTTAACAGAAGATTTGGGCACTTCCGGCGTAACACGTTCCTTTGTGGATGACATAGTTTATATAAAAATATTTGTTCGTTGTAAATTTTGCAAATATATAATTACCATGCAAATTACCATAACAACATTATCTGATCAGCTTTTTACGATTGAAGTTAGTGAAGATCTTGAGTTAGAGAATTTTAAAGCGCTATGTCAAGAAGAAACTGGTGTCCCTGCCCTAGAAATGTCGATAGTGTGGAACGGGCGACCCCTTCATGACGACAAACTGACTTTGAAGCAGTACGGAATTCAAAATGGAGAAATGGTTCTAATTCAACATCTACGCGGTCAAATATCACAATCGCAAGCCGCAGGTCATTCTAGATCAGGTAGATCATTTAAGAGAACAAAATTTGAATAGTTCACTTTGATTTAGTTTGTTTTTAATTAACTTTTTATTTACAGCCTAGGCCCATCCTTTTTTACTTTTTTTTTTATACTAATCATGCCCAATGAGTATGAGGCCAGTGCTGCTTGAATGAATGAATAACATTGAATGGATGGGAAATACTGACGGGAGGGGGGGGGGGGCTTCTAATCAATTCATTTGTAATAAATAATATTAGAGATGTAGAAGTATTATTTTAAAAATTGAATTAATTTTTATAATATTTGTACTTTGTTTGGCTGGGCATTTTTAATAAAATTTAAAATAATTGTTATTGTCACCTTCACCTGGACTATGTGGAATGTTAGCCTATTTGAATTTGTTTAATCATATTTCCTGCGCAACCTACTTCTCATTCGAGTTAAAATGATAAATCAATTTAAAAAATAGTCGGTAAATTATTTGAGATCGTCCCACGAATGCCGCCATCTTGGTTTACACAACCAGTTAATTCTGTCACTAAACCTAAACCAAATGTATCCCTAAACCTAACCTGAACCCTAAATGAATGTATCCCTCAACTTAACCTAAACCCTAATTCACTGCAACTATAATAAACACGCAAAGGACGTCATGGGATGATCTCTAAGAATTAGCCAAATAGTCCATTAACAGTTTGCTGTGGTTCACTCAATCACTGCACTTCAATACATGACCTACTACTACTACTTCTACTATAACTGGTACTACCAGCAAAAACCGGTAGTCATTCATTCATCATCCTTCATCACTTCAATTGCCAGTAACATTTCCAAGTCAATGGAGTTAGTGGCTGATAGTGGTGTTACTGTTCAAATGTATAATAATTTGGGGTTATCTTGCAGTTCAGGTGCGTATATTATTTCTGATCAAATTTTGTATTATTGCGTGTAAACTTATGTGTATTCTTTAGAAAATTTAGTCCAGACAGTATAGTTATAGTATAAGTTAGGCAGTTAGCCCTAAAGTGTACAGCAATAACTTTTCTTTTTATTATTTTTACAGCCCCCATTGGTACATAGCCAGTAACGTGACGTAAACAATCTCTCCATATTCTTATTTTTTAAAATTCACCCTACATGCCAGATTGAAATTGTTCAACTGAAAGCATCATTCACAAGAAACAAAACAATAAATTAGATTTATATTAAATTATACCAAAATTATTTATTGATGCTTAACTTTTAAAACTAAAAGCATGTTCACAAAATAAATTTATATACAATTGGCGTGTATATTGGCTAGTTTTAGGAAAAATTAAAAATATGAATACGAGTTCATTAAACTTCAGTACCAGTTTTTAAATATGGATAATCAAGTGTATGTTATTATGTGTAGTAAGTTTGATCTTGTTCCATTCACCCATGCCCATGCAGGATCCTTTGATTGGAATTATATTTATACACCTCACATAAGAGAGAAAAAATTTGGGCCCCTATAAAATAATGGAACATCTAATTAAATTTGAAAATTTCGTTTAACATACCAACTTATAGGTGATCAAAAATCTGGACACAGGGTTAAAAAGTACAAAAAACGTGGAGCTAATGGTTGGGGGATGTTCAAAGATGCTTTAGATATAAACTAAAACGAAAATAAGTTCAGTATTACTATTAGTTAACTATCACTGCCTGGATTTAATTTAATGACAAAATTCTATCAGAAATAATACACGCATCTGAACTGCAAGATAATTTGGCTTAAATTAACATGCTTGAGTGCTTTTATTTTGTTGAGCATTAAAACCAAAACTTTATTGCTTTGCTTCTAAAAGAAATTCTCAAATTATTTAACTTAAATTACTTTGCATTAAGTTATATTATTGCACTTTTTCTTGGTATTTGAATTTCTCTTAATTTTAATTTGTTTAATTTTTCACCTGACAATCACTGACATGTCAATATCAATTAAATTTTTTATTGAAATTATTAACAGGAATTCCAAACATTGACTTTGGAAGCATACGTTTGCCAGGTGGCTCACAGCAGGCACAAACTAGACGTGAGGATGATCCAGCCTTTATTAGGGAAATGCTTCTTGCCAATCCAAGTCAGCTTGCCTTGTTAAAGGAAAGAAATCCACCATTGGCAGAAGCTTTGCTAAGTGGAGACATGGGTAAATATTTTGTATCATCATCAATTGTGCTAATCAATCCTACTGATTTTGGCTCTTTTTGCAGTTTTTTTTATGTTTAATGTTCATACTCCTAGTATAAAATTATTGTTTTTTCATACTCCTAGTATAAAATTGTTTTCTTGCAGCTAAATTTACTAAAGTCTTTGAAGAGCAAAGACAGGCAAGAATTAAAGAAGAAGAGAAGAGGATACGGCTCCTGTCTGCAGATCCATTTGATCCTAATGCACAGCAGCAAATTGAAGAAGCAATCAGGTATAATATCAGTGTGAAGCATATTAGACAAAATATTGCGCCTTAAAAATCCACACCCCGCCAGACCCATGTTTCGGTTTCCCATACCCTACCATAGATCGAAAGCCTGTATATTAAATATTTTGTAAATACTAAGTTCAGGTTTTATCACGTGACTTGAAAAAGGTCATAGTAATTGCCGCGCCCATGAATGCATTGTTTTTGTTATGTTTTAGTATTTTTCGATGTATAGAGGTGACGAAAATAGAAAAATTGCTATTCTAAAGGACTCAAACTAGAGTAGTTGATAATGAAAATAATGAAAAGGATTATTATTGTGTTTTGAAAAAGGATTGAAATAACGCAAACAGACAATGAAAGTGACGATCAAATGACTTAAATTTCTAGTGTTATTGATGTACTTAGGGTCTACCCCAATTTCAAGCCAATGCTTTTATGAAAAATCAGGGTTGTATAAATGACCTTTTACTATGCTATTTTACACCATTTCTAAGACAATTTTCTCCTTGTAAAATTTTGTATTATACTTATGGACTACTAACAGACAAATTTAGAATGGAATAAATAATATGTATTGGATTTTATAATCAATTGATTTTGTTTTTTGCTTGTTTGTCAGTTTGTAGCATTTTCCCCCATGAACCCAGGGGCATGGGTATTTTAGGACCAGGAGCCAAGGGTTCAAAGGGTTAATATAGGATGGAAATCGTAATTTTTTTTTTCAATATTTTTTTCTATGGAGCGAGAATGGCAATATGCTTTAAAGTGAACTCATTCGCAATTTAAACATAAATATGAACACCCCATGACAGTAAAATTTTCTCATGGTAAACCATGACCTCCAGATTTACAACACATTATTATAGTGTGTAATATTGATATTTAGTTTATTGAACTGAAGATACTAGGTTTGCTATTGGATTTTTAAAAATCTTGATAAGACATTAATCAGGATGGGGTCAATGCACAATTGGTCCAGATTATCAGTGTTTTCCTGAAAATTAAAGACAATGACATTATTTGTACTTAAAGTCCATACGATAATAAGTTATACATTCAGTGGTGGTGGTGTTTGAAATTGTTTTAGGTTAACCAAAATACTATTATTCTTATTTCTAAAGCTTGATGTAATTAAGTGCAATTTTTAACTTTAACTTTAAGTACAAGCATTATTAACTCAGCATTAATTTAAATAGATTTAGCTAAATACATAATTGTTACAGTTATTGGAAACAATTATAGAATACATGGTAACAACTTACTTGATTGCTTTTATATCCAACATAAAAGTACATCAGAGCTGAAATTTAAATAATGCATATTCATTGTAGGATAGCTGTTTCTTGTCTCTCTGTGAATTTTTTGGTTTATCACTTAGCCATAGTCTTTTTGTCATCAGGTTGTGACAAGTGCAGTCTGTTATGGAAAAGTCACATTGCACTTTTCCCGGCCTGTTGACGTGAAGATACTAATCAGTATGGCTCGTTGAATTGGTTATTTTATAAATGCCCTGGAGCGATTATTTGTTAAATGCCTCTGGTACACCTATTTTATACATAAGTGGACAATGAAGGAGACTGACAGGACAGTGCCATCATATTTCAAATGTTTATCTTTGATAAATGACAATTTGTACTTGAAAAGGAAAATGCTTCTTTCAGTTTAGCAGTATAAGATTAATTGTAGAAGTTCCATGTGGATTGATAACAAATTATAAAAAAAATTATGTGAGATGCTGGACATAAGATGGCTAGGATATGGCCTAATGCACACTATTTTAATTCAATACTGCACATTATTATTATTACGTAATGCCTAATGATGTAGGAGTTGTTATGCTCCTAAACTATTATTTTTAAAAGAACATACAATACCTTGGTTCTGGCAGGTCTTGGTTAGTGCAAATTTGTGAAGATCTGAATCAAATTGCACTTACCCCGGCCTGTTATAACCATTTACTTTCACAAAAATATTGTTTTTCTTTAGTGTACATCTGTTCATTGATGCGAGTCAGACATATAAAGTGCATGCAGTGAAGTTGGATGTTTGTTGTATGTCTTAACTGAGTTTTTGAAGATATTTTTTTATGTTGGCACATGGATATTTGTGTTTGAGCTTTTTGAATTGCTTATGTTTAGTAGCTGAAGCTCGGGCTGAGAAGAGAGGTCTTGATCTGTGCAATGTGCCATTTATAATTCATATTGCACTTCTCCAGGCCTTTTTTCCCATGTCTTTATGTCGGCAGTATTTAGATAATCTGTTTGCAGTTTAAATTTCCTCTTAAATTTTATATTCTTTTAGCTTTAGATGTGTGTGACACGAAAAAGATTTGGCCTGCAGGTTGGGGGTGGTGCAATTTTTGTTTTCACATATTCAAATTGCACTTCACCCGGCCTGCTTGCTGCAAGCTTTTATCATCTCTCCAAAGTATCTCAAAACATTATTTTTTAGTTGATCATGATTTACATTTGATAAAAAATAAGATACCTAAGCTGTGTTTAAAAGTACCATATACAATCTCATGTAAATCTTTAAAAAAGGGGGACATTAAACTGAAATTACATACTTAATTATTCTTTTTAAACATTGTTTCCATTAAATTTCAATCTTGCTTTTATACAGTAGTTTGGTGTTTTTTTTAATTTTTAATTTTTTTTTAAACTATAGGATGAAGAACATTGAAAGTAACATGGAGACTGCCATGGAGTTTGCCCCTGAAAGCTTTGGTCAAGTTCATATGTTGTATGTTGATTGCAAGGTGAATGGATACCCTGTGAAAGCTTTTGTTGACTCAGGTGTGGTGCTCATTGTGGTAATTTCACTTATTAGTACTTTATGGTTCTTAACAAGTTCACATTTTCTTATTAAAAATCATGCATTGTTAGAAAAGTTACTATTCATAATTGGTGAAATAGTATTTATTCAGAACAGTCTGCATGCCTCAAAATTTTCCACTAAGGACTATTATTGATAGTTTTCTCACCTTCATTAAATCTTATAGAGCCTCTGGAAAGGGCATGTTTTCCTGGCTAAAACCTGCAATCATCAGGATCCTTGTCAGCTTTCATTTTGTTTTCTGTTATATTGATTATCTTTGTAATGAAATTATCTATTTGTTATTCTTATTTTATGTTCAGTTTCCCCTGATTTTTAATTACAAATTTTTTTTTTTTTAACTCTTAAGGTGCCCAAATGACAATAATGAGCCAACAGTGTGCTGAAAGATGTCATATAATGAGACTAGTGGACAGGAGATGGGAAGGTGTTGCTAAAGGAGTTGGAACACAAAAAATATTAGGCCGTGTGCATTTATGTATGTTGTTTTTATTGATGGTTAACTTTCTAAGGTCTATATTCAGCTTGTTTTGGAATTTAAAGGGTATACAAAAAATGTCAATATAAAATTACATATACTAGCCTTTTTTAAAAAAAAATTGTGGGGGTTGTTGATGGATATGAAGTCTTAATTGATGTTTGACTGCTTTTAATGCTCTTTTATTTTATTTTTTTCCTGTTTAGGTCAAATTCAAATAGGAAACGTATTTCTCCAATCATCATTTTCTATCTTAGAAAATCAGCCTATGGACATGTTACTTGGTTTGGATATGCTTAAAAGACATCAGGTAAAATGGTCTTCTCAATATCAAATAATTGTGTTAAGTTTCGGTAAAAGTGTTCAGATGTTCATCTAGTTTTTTTATTCCCCTTTTAATTTATATTTTTTTAATGTTCATTTTATCAACTTTTTCATCTACAGTTTTTGGGCCATAAGTGTTTTATGAAATTGTTAATGTATTCTTTGTTTTTATGTATATTGTGCAGTGTGTCATAGACCTCAGAAAAAACCAGCTGGAAATTGGAACCACCGCAACAATTACTCCATTTTTAGGAGAAGCAGATTTACCAGAACATGCTCGTCTCAATCAGCCCACTAATACATCAACTCAAGAGGAAGACCGGGAGTTAGCAGAAGTCCTTTCTCGTTCAGCTCAAGAAGCTTGTGAGTTAAACAGACTTGACTCCATAGCTTTAAACACGTGTTATAATTATGCTAAAAGATTTATTCGTCTGCTATTTACAACTTGCATGAACCTGGTGTTTAGAAAGATTCTTAGTAACCAGCGCACATTTGGTATATTTTTCTGAAGTGATAATAACTTATTAGTGAGTCTTAAAAAGAAAAAAAATGATATAGTCTTATCAATTAATAATCTATCACAATATAACTAATATGAGGAAAAATTAAAGAAATGTAAAGGAATAGGTGATATCCTGAATAAAGACCAAAGAAAACATGGACTTTTCGACTGAAAGCCTTGAACAACAAATATGACAGCAGAGAATGAAGAATAACAAGAGTATCAAACCACATCTTAGCATGATAAGAGTTAGGAAATGTTGAACATGATCTTTTTTAAAAATTAACCACTATTATTTAAATTTGTCATTTGTTCCAATACAAACAGAATTTTATAACAGATAAATTGAAACATGTTATTTTAGTTATATATATATTGATTCATTTTCACAGCTGGCTCTTCTTCAAACAAACAATCTTCACGAAGCCAACCTTCCACATCCCCACATCAGTTTTCAGAAGAAATAGTTGCTCGACTTATGAATAACGGTTTCAGCAGAAATGCTGTCCTTGAAGAATTGAGGCGCTCCAATGGCGATGCAGACCAGGCACTTGCAACATTGTTCTCCAAGTCGTTTAGTATGCCTTGACCATTTTGAAGCCTATTCTTTTTGGATTTTACCTGTGTGCATTATTTATTTGTGTATTCATAAATAGTGGGGTTGCCAAATTGGAGCACTTGGCCCCTTGGGAGGTAGCTGATGATTTAAACCAATGCTTTAAATATCAATTGCTGTACTTGAGTTATGGCTACATTTAATATTGTTCCCTTAAACAAAAATTGGCATGGTAACGTATCCTTACTAATTCACCTGTGCTTTTTTTTATGCTGAGTTGTTAAAGCTTTTGTTTGATGAAAACAACATGGACTCAAACTGGACTACAACAGACCTGTTTACTCTTACGATTTTGGGGTACAATGTTCGATTTTGAGGTGTAGGCATGTTTAATTTTTTTTTACTATAGATAGTGTATTGAATGATTTTGTGAGGATATTGTACGATTTTAAGAGTTTGAGGGTAAACAGTCTGCCTCGCAGATTTATTTATAAACTTTTCTTGATCCCTTTTGAGTTAATGTTTAGTTAATGCAGAATTAAATTGTTGTCTACAGGCCAAAATGAAAGATCTTCTTGTACAATACACTTATCTTAAAAGAAATCTGTGTGTAAGATGTGAGTGGGTCTTATTAATAAATAATGAAAAATAAGAGTGAGTTTCACTTCAAGTTCAAAACGCTTTTTTAAAAAAAGTATTTATAAAAAAAATTATATTTTAGGAACATATTTTTTTCCATAGAATGATTTTTATTGCACTTTTTTTCCATAGAATGATTTTATTGCAGATAAGTAAAGGTTAACATTAATTGTTGGTTTAAGTTAGTTTTGTATTATTATTTTTTATTGAAACTTGGCCTTTTTTCTTTCTGGATGATTTATCATTTTTCAAATATTTTACAGAAATTATTTTAGCATATTGGTGTCTTAGTTTTTCCAAAATAAAAATTTTTCGTTATGATAAATTAACCTTTAAATTAAGTCACAATCATAACATGTTCATGGAAAGGCATAACATTTGCTCATAATTAAAATGAAAAATGTTGACTTACATAGGGGTTAATTTGTACTTGATTGGGGGTAAAACTTAAATCTCCATAGAAAATCATCTTAACAAGATCATTAGATCTTTCACTTAACATTTTTTTTAAAATTATTATTTATTCAGTGTAATAAAATTTAAAAAACATAGTTTTATAAGATACTGTGGTTAAAATTATTTATTTCCCAACTTTAAAAACGTACATTGTAGAAGTAGAAGGGTGATACTGATACATGACCTGTTACCTTGTTAAACTTGTGGATCCTAAAATAGCTTGAATTAAAACTCCAGTAAGGTACCGAACTTGTAAAACTATTTATTCCCAAGCACATTCAACTATTTCTTTCCATTCTGATCTTGCAGTTTATATCCTTATGCTTTTGACAAAAACTATTGGTTAATTAGCGGTTGGTGTTGTTCCGAAAAGGGGCGGTGCAATAATACTGGTATTAAATTTAAATGACAATTTCCTCCTAAATCCCTGGTGTAGCTGTTGCTTCTTACGATTCTTTTATAGTGCTGCTGTATATATCTTATCTGAAAACGTCAGAGTTAGTGGGTGAGGGGATTACAGTAATTTTATTTTTTTTAATTATTATTATTATTTATACTGGAACACGAGTGTACTATTTGTTCAAAACATGCAAGTATAATTTTAGGCATTCACAACACCATTATTTATTTTAATTGCATCTTTTTATTTCCAGCTATGTTGAGCATTTAAGACTTTAGGCCAACTTCTAATGTGACCATATAATTTACAATAGACTTTCAGGACTACTTTTTGGTTTTATTTTAACAATTTTATATTTCTCAAAATTTTTAAAGGAATATTAACAGTTCTGTTAAGTACTTTCTATTATCCACTGAATAATCTCTATTTGAATTAAGCTAAGGGACATGCTAGTATGCAGCTTTTAGTAATAGGATTCTGTTGATATCATTCTGTTTTGTATTCTAATGAGTGATAGTTTTTTTGTATTTTAAAAGATTTTTAACTTTATTATTTATTCCTATTGGATAATTTCTTTTAATTTGTACTGCTTTTTTTTTTTATTTAACTTAAGTTTTCAAAAAGAAACTATTTGTTTAATGTTATATTTGTCTTGAAAAATGTTTGACTAGGGTGCCTCCTGTCTTTAAACATGATTTCTAAGTACATTCCTGTCTGCTCTTCAACATATCAAGATTTCTGTTTGTGTAATTTTACAAATACTTACTAAGCATACATCCTTATTCCTTCCCTTTCTTTGACATACTAACTAATATTGGAAATTATAATTTATATTGCTCAGTGGAAATTACATTACATGCTAACTTGAAGAAACCATTTAACAAGACATTGTGCTTCCCAGAGTGTTGATTCAAATTTGAGACTCCTTTAGATCCTACATTCAAGTCTTTGTATAAGATGCCACTAACAGATACATTTCTGAGCCAATTAAAATATTGAAAAATCTTAAGCCTTTGTCTCCTCAATTTCGATGAAAGTGGAAAGGATAAATTTAATCTGAATATTCTGTTACCAGACTTGGTGTGTATTATTGATAATCAGAATATTCTCTCACCTCACAGATGGTGAGAATTGATAAGTTTGAGAATTTTGACTGACGACATTTCCTATTTGTTCAATTTTTGTTATTCGCCTATGAACAATTTACATGTGTAATATTATTAAAGTTTTATATGCAAACATGATTAAAAACAACTTGTTATGGCTTTTTATTATATTTACCTGAGGTGTGACTTTTACAAAAGTCTTGTAGTGTAAGAGTAGTGAGACTTAAAGTGACTTAAGACATTATTTAAACTGATCACAACTCTAGAGAGGGTATTTGATGTATTCAATTTATTTATGTATGATCACATTACTTTACTGAAGTAGAAATCAAAGGACACATCGCATTCATTAATTAAAAATTCATTACAAGTACAAGCATCCTCACATTACTTTGAAAAACATTCTCATTAATAATTATTTAATTTTAATTAACACAAGAAATGAATATCAATTACCATACAATATTAAGTATAAACTTATAGATATGAGTGGAGTGCAACTACTGCTATGGCACTCACTAGAAACCAGTTGACTGCAATCATCTTAGAGCCCTGTAAACACAAAAATTAAGTTTTGATAA
Source organism: Lymnaea stagnalis (assembly GCA_964033795.1). NCBI lineage: Eukaryota > Metazoa > Mollusca > Gastropoda > Lymnaeidae > Lymnaea > Lymnaea stagnalis. The sequence continues at coordinate 1,045,083 of CAXITT010000120.1, forward strand.
TTATTATGGTAAAGAGTGCTAGGGCAACAATAATTGTGTTTTTTTTTACAAAATTCAGCACAAAAAAACATTCCTGAATAACCTTCCCTTGATCAACTTAAACTTTATGAATTTAGTGGTGGTGAAAAAGCATAGTGAAAAGTCTTGTGGCAAAGAGTGAGAAATATGTTGACCTTTAATAATCGTGAGGCATACTTTTATTCAAGTTCTAAAACTGCTTAAATCAACTGTTATATTGAACAATTTAGTTTTTTAATTTTAAAAAAGGTAAGTTTTGGTCAAAACCCTCTTCTTATTTTCAATTATTCTATTGTTGTGGCGATGAATTTTTAATAAATGGCCATGCTATAAGACTCCAAGAAACTATACTATAAATATATTTACAAAGAATGAGCATGAATGTTAATGTTCTTAATTAGGCCACTTCCCCCCCCCCCGCTGACAAACTGATTAATTTTGTCGGGGTGCGATGGCGGACCTGAGTGTTTAGACTGGAGATTATCCAGCCTGTATCTCCGGGCAACTTCCGGTTCATAAATCACCGTAAATGTCGCGTTAACAAAAGAGGTTCGGGTTGCGTTTCGCGGCCGTGGGAGGGCACTATGCTATGAGACAGTTTAAATGTCTAGAGGTACAAAATGAACCCTATTTATGAATAAAACAGTGCATTTAATTGCACCCGTCTTGCACTGCCATATGCAGATTCTGAGATGAGGAAAACTCCTAATTTATATATACCGGTATATCACCGAAAAGCTCGGTAAAAAAAAAAAACCTAATTGTTAATGGTCCAACTGTGACATTTTCTTGCGTCTTCCCATTGTAATACAAACTAGCATTGGATATATTGGTGTTAAATTATTTTTTATGCTAACGGGAAACAGACATCGTGACAGCAAGTTTGGAGGACTAGAATCATCCATTAATCTTTCTATCTTAACGCTCTACGTAGGAACAAAACTGTCCCTCAGAATGTACATGGCTAACCGAGGGGGGAAAAAAAGTAATCTAGATACTGGTAATATCGGGTTATCCTTATTGCATTAATTTGATATTGTGTGTCATATGTGGTGAGATGTCCGAATTTTTAAAAAAAATTGTGTATGATAGATGTGTTCTTGAGATAGTTTAGGGTGAACGAAACGCATTTTAGGCCACGGGCATAGGGTTTCTTTCAGCTATATCTCCGGGGTCCCCCCCCCCGGGAAAGCCAAGTGCCGCCCCCCACCCCCGAGCAAAAATATGTCCGACAATACATCAACTGGTACTGCTGGCACTTCCCCTTCCCCCACCCCCCGAAAAATCTGAAGTGCCCCCCCCCCCGGGAAAATTTCTGAAATAAAACAAACACTGGTTCTGCTGGCCCTTCCCCTTCCCCCACCCCCCGAAAAATCTGAAGTGCCCCCCCCCCCGGGAAAATTTCTGAAATAATCACTCCACGGGCAATGCTTAGATCCGGAGATCCACGTTATTATTTTTTCATAATATGAGCTGTACAACAACAAAATAATAAAAATAATAATTTATTAATTTTTTTTTTTGGTTAAAAACAAGTTTCTGCGTTGTTACTAGATAAACTATGAACATTGAATGTAAGGTTTGATTGGTGCACAGAAATCAACGTCTTGCCAATGGGCGGGTAGATAAACTATGAACATTGAATGTAAGGGTTTGATTTGGTGCACAGAAATCAACGTCTTGCCAATGGGCGGGTAGATAAACTATGAACATTGAATGTAAGGTTTGATTGGTGCACAGAAATCAACGTCTTGCCAATGGGCGGGTAGATAAACTATGAACATTGAATGTAAGGGTTTGATTGGTGCACAGAAATCAACGTCTTGCCAATGGGCGGGTAGATAAACTATGAACATTGAATGTAAGGTTTGATTGGTGCACAGAAATCAACGTCTTGCCAATGGGCGGGCTGGTTTTGAAAGCTAGCTTTGCTCTCTCTACAAGGTGGGCCAATAAAAGTGAGAACATCTCACAGCGTAATATTTTACGAGATGTTCTCACTTTTATTGGCCCACCCTGTACACACGAGAACATCGTGTTGAGCATTACCGAAAGTCGTGAAACGTATCAGTAACGAATACATATTCCTAGACCAAAGTGGGAAAACTTTGTCCAACAGAGCCACATTGCACTTGTGGTGGCTAAGGAAAAGTAAAATTAGACTAGCCACACTCTATATCAGGGTTGCCAACCGTCCGTAAATTTACGGACAGTCCGTAAAGATTTGTCGTAAAATTGCCTGTCCGTAAAATTCCGTTAAAAAAATCGACTAAACCGTGGAATCTCAACGTTTAAAAAAACCCAGTAAATCATGTTTGTGATCTCTATTTTCTTGATACAAATTTTAATTTTTAAATTGTTTTAGTGGCATCCCGCGCTCTATTAATAAACTGTAAGAGCTTTCTGGACAGCCAGGCTGTTCGTTTTAAGGTCAACATTTTATGTTAAATGTGTCCGTAAAAAATTGTTTTTGTCCGTAAATTTTGTTGAGAGTTCTTATATTTGTTAGTAAATGTTATTTTATTGAGTTGGCAACCCTTCTCTATATAAATCATAAAACACTACTAAATAACATTAAATGAAGAAGTAAGCCATTTAAACATATTTTAACCATCGAGGGCGGCGTATCTGCTAGTTCTTATAAATAATAATAATATGGACAGGAAATTACGAGCAAAAAAAAAAAAAAAAAAAAAAAAAAAAAAAAAAGAAAACAAAAAAGAAAAAAAAATCCAACTCAAAACGTATACTCATCTTTTCAAAGTTTCGATAAGAAAATATGTGCTTAAAATTAGAACATTTTACGATGAATCTAAGTTACAAACATTACTTGATTTATAAATATACTTTTTCCATAAACCCTTTAATTTTAAAAAACAAATTAAAGAGTAGCGTTGGTTTTATTTCAAAAGTGAGCGGGAAGTTGAACATTAGGCCTACTTGAAAATTATGGATCTTATTTTAAAAATCAATGAAAATTGTATTTGTATGTTTTTAATTTGCAATTTAGTGCTCTCCAGCGAAAAGTATAGGCTAGGTAATAGGAAGAAAACTGCTGAAAATGAGAAAGCAGGTTTACACTCAAATAACATATTGCAAATTTTTTTATTTTTTTTAAAGTAGACGAATCATAATTATTGTAATGGTTAATTGTATTTCACTTCTTTGATGACAAAATTTATTGTATGTAAGAAATAGAGGGCTTTGACGAAATATAGGGTATAATAATGTATGTTGTTGAATTAACATATGCACAATTTGTGTATGTTATATTTTTTAAAGTTATCATCATTTATATTTTGTATCGTTATATTTATTATTTTTTAGACTATAGAACAACCCAGAGGCGTAGCGAGAGTGTTTGACGCCCGGAGACAAGATTCATTTTAAAGCGCCCCCTTTTCTTTTTTCAACTCTCAACCCATTATTTTCATCAATGAAATATTATCAAAGCACCTTTCGGCGCCCCTAATTAGCTGGCGCCCGGAGACATCAGTCCCGCCCCTGCCCCCCCCCTTTCGCTACGCCTCTGCAACAACCTGTCAGTAACAAACCACCTGGCAACATAGACGAACAAAACCACCTGGCAACATGGACGAACAAAACTGCCTGGCAACGTGCTTTAACGTAGTGTGCAGACTTACGGAGTAGCCTGGTCCAGGGGGCCCGTGATGACCACCGTGGCCACCCTCCTCATGACCTCCACCATGCGCGTCACCGTGACCCCCACCATGGGCGTCTCCATGAGCATCACCATGGGCAGTACCATGGGCATCTCCGTGTCCACCCGCACTTGGAGCTTCATGTCCCCCCTGTGCCAAACGATGGAATGTAAAGGTTACAACTGTCCAGCCAGCTGATGACCATTATCATCTTGAAGCTAACAGACAGAAATATGACGCTTAAAGATATTGGGTACAATAGAAAAGGATAACGACGTATATAGGAGAGCTGGCTGACCTTTAGGGTGTACGACCTGTGCCTTCGCACAGGGCGCCGAGGCCATAGGGGCACCTGGTTAAATTCCCTTAGTTTATTATAGTGAAGTGTGTAACTCGGGTCTGGAATCGAGAAACGGTACTCTAACTTTTTGGTACGATCGGTTTTCATACAATGACAGTTGCATTCTTAATTTGGATACTAGCACTGGGGTTGGGACCAACCGAAAGTGCATGGAAATTAATTTATTAATACCGTATTTCATTGTCCCTCTTACAATTATTGCAGTAGAGAGAATATGGGGAACAAAAAGCTTATAAAAAAAGCTTGTAAGTTTAAGCTCTAGCCTACTTACATGTCCTGAGGTGTCGTGTCCACCTGTTAAATGAAATATTTTATTTTAAAACATTTGAAGGAAAAACAATATAAATTAGAAATTTATATTGATCAAGCATGTCTGCATAATCTATTTATGAGTTAGTCTACAATTTCTTATCAATCAATTTTTACGATATTCAGTCTTTTTTTGCATGTTTATGCAGAGATAACGGCAAAATGGTGCAGCCCCTGAGTGTAGGAAAGGTGTGTTTTTATGTTTGTTTGTTGTTGTTTTTTTTGTTTGTTTGTTTTGTTGTTTTTTTGTTGTTTTTTTTTTTTTTTTTTTTTTTTTTTTTTTTTTTTTTTTTTTTTTTTTTTTTTTTTTTTTTTTTTTTTTTGGGGGGGGGGGTCAATCCGTCTGGGCGGTATATATTTTGAAAAGGAATTTTCACTCCATTTTTACTACCGTAATGTATGTCTCTTTGTTTTATGTATGTATTGTAGTTTCCTTTTTCAAGGGCGGCAAATTCAAGGACTCCCACAGGGAGCACAAAGTCTAGCTACTCAACTGGTGCAGCCGTTGGTAGACTCGCCCCCGCCCCCCCCTCCCCATGTTTTTATCTCAATTAATACATACATTTTTATCTTCAAACTTTTAAAAATAAAAAAAATAAAAAACTTATTTAATTTTTAAAAGCCTTATGATTAATAGCTCCCAAAAATACTTTGTTGAAACTCGCTCCTTAAACATTGGCGCCCTATCACCCACTCCTTGAAAGTCGGCGCTGTAGCACCCACTCCTTGAATATTGGCGCCCTAGCATCCACTCCTTGAGCCTTTTTTTACCCTAGCACTCGCTCCTTGAGCGTTGGCGCCCTAGCACCCGCTCTTTGAACCATGGCGCTCTAGCACCCGCTACTTGAACCTTGGCGCCCTGGCACTCGCTGCATGAACCTTGGTGCCTTAGCACTGGCTCCATGAACATTTGGGCCCTAGCACTCGCTCCTTAAACCTTGGTTCCTTAGCACTCGCTCCTTAAACCTTGGTGCCCTAGTACCCGCTCCTTGACCCTTGGCTCCCTAGAACTCGCTCCTTGAACTTTGACGCCCTAGCACTCGCTCCTTGAACCTTGGCGCCCTAGCACCCGCTCTTCGAACTTTGGCGCCCCAACTAAGATGTCTCAAAATGAAAATAACTCTATCAAAGTAGGCTACTCACCTGACGATGCACACAACATGACAAGCTGAGACAGAAGCAACAGACGCAGTAGTCGGGTCATCGTGACCTTTTTGCCACTCTTACGAAATCTGTTCATTTGCAAAAGTAGAAAGGAATCAATTACTATTTCATAAATGCACCTAGACGACGAGCAGGATAAGACAAAACCCAATTAAAATTGAACGGAATTTAACATTTTATTTTTCGAAATGAAATAACCATGTTGTAAAGTAAGACTATATAACATCTTATCATTCATTAATGGGGGGGGGGGGGTTACATCATAAAATTCAACCCCTTTTCTTTAAAAAATAATAATATCGCGTTTCAAATAGACAAAACCCAATTAAAATTGAACGGAATTTAACATTTTATTTTTCGAAATGAAATAACCATGTTGTAAAGTAAGACTATATAACATCTTATCATTCATTAATGGGGGGGGGGGGGTTACATCATATAAGTCAACGCCTTTTCATTAAAAAATAATAATATCGCGTTTCAAATTCTAATAGGTTTATGCCTTTCGCAAGTCATTACAAGAAAATCTGGCAGAAGGGTTGGCCATTCAATGGATTTTGAAATTTAGTAAAATGATTAAAAAAAACAAAAACAATTACACTACGCAAAGCGTTTTTTTTTTTTTTTCGTTTCAAAACCAACCAACAACTTACCTGGCACGGGCAGAATGTTGGCAGTGACACTAGAAGTGACATGTGCTGTTTTATATACTGTAGCCCGCCTCGGCCAAATGTCACTGTACATCACAAAGAAGACGTACATAATTAATCATTCTAAATGCGGCTTCCAACCATTCTTGGCCCACTGGGGAAAACATTAAATGTACACACACACACACAAAAAAAAAAAAAAAAAAAAAAAGC
>CAXITT010000120.1:1051494-1086068 GCA_964033795.1 Lymnaea stagnalis
GAAAAACATAAAATGAAAACACACACACACAAAAAAAAAAAAAAAAAAACTAGCTCTAAGACAGCGGTTCTCAACCTGTGGGCCGCGACCACTTTGGGGCTCGAACGACCCTTACACAGGGGTCGCCTAAGATCATCGGAAGTAGCAACGAAAATAATTTTATGGGTGGCGGTCACAACAAAATGAGGAACTGTATAAAAGGGTCGCGGCATTAGGAAGGTTGAGAACCACTGCTCCGAGAAATGGCATGTTCTTCTTTCTAGCATTTGAAGAAGAAAAACAATCACTCTCCCCTCTCTCTCGAGTCTCGACCAGATTTTCTCTAACATTATCTTTTCGTGGCTCATGGGTGTTCGTCTATTGATTGAAATATCAGTATGCCTACTACGGTGAAAAGATAGCACTATGCCTACTATGAAAAGATACCAGCATGCCTACCATGAAAAGATAGCAGTATGCCTACTATGAAAAGATACCAGCATGCCTACTATGAAAAGATAGCACTATGCCTACTATGAAAAGATACCAGCATGCCTACCATGAAAAGATAGCAGTATGCCTACTATGAAAAGATACCAGCATGCCTACCATGAAAAGATAGCAGTATGCCTACTATGAAAAGATACCAGCATGCCTACCATGAAAAGATAGCAGTATGCCTACTATGAAAAGATACCAGCATGCCTACTATGAAAAGATACCAGCATGCCTACTATGAAAAGATATCAGTATGCCTACCATGAAAAGATAGCAGTATGCCTACTATGAAAAGATACCAGTATGCCTACCATGAAAAGATACCAGCATGCCTACCATGAAAAGATAGCAGTATGCCTACTATGAAAAGATACCAGCATGCCTACTATGAAAAGATACCAGCATGCCTACTATGAAAAGATATCAGTATGCCTACCATGAAAAGATAGCAGTATGCCTACTATGAAAAGATACCAGTATGCCTACCATGAAAAGATATCAGTATGCCTACCATGAAAGGATAGCAGCATGCCTACTATGAAAAGATACCAGTATGCCTACTATGAAAAGATACCAGCATGCCTACTATGAAAAGATAGCAGTATGCCTACCATGAAAAGATAGCAGTATGCCTACTATGAAAAGATACCAGTATGCCTACTATGAAAAGATAGCAGTATGGCTACTATGAAAAGATACCAGTATGCCTACCATGAAAAGATACCAGTATGCCCACTGTGAAAAGGTACCAGTATGCCTACCATGAAAAGATACCAGTATGCCTACCATGAAAGGATAGCAGTATGCCTACCATGAAAAGATACCAGTATGCCTACCATGAAAGGATAGCAGTATACCTACTATGAAAAGATAGCAGTATGCCTACTATGAAAAGATACCAGTATGCCTACTATGAAAAGATAGCAGTATGCCTACTATGAAAAGATACCAGTATGCCTACTATGAAAAGATACCAGTATGCCTACTATGAAAAGATACCAGTATGCCTACTATGAAAAGATAGCAGTATGCCTACTATGAAAAGATACCAGTATGCCTACTATGAAAAGATAGCAGTTGAGACGCATTCAAACTTTGCGCTCCTTAAATATCCGACGCCTTCTGCATCCGCAGGCGTTGCAGGTTCCACGCCACGGCTCTGATGAGAATGATAACCCTTGAAAAATGAGCAGAGCCACTTCCCTTATATAAAAGTGTTGTGTTCATTTTCAAGTATTTTTTTTTATCTTCATATTACCAGCCATTTTTAACACAAAATTACTGACTGCATTGGAGTACAGTAAAGTGGTCGCCCGTGCAGGCTCAAGGTACCGGAAATTAGAGCAGTTGCGATCTTCCAAAATAGGAAAAACCATTACATGTGGGCGCCATGGGACAAACTTTCAACAATACAAACTCTGCTGTTGTCTGAAGAATGGCACCCCTCCATATAAGGAAAAAAGTGACACAGGGTGGACACCCCTCTCTGCTCCCCTTTCTACGCCACTGGAACTGCGAAACCCGATAATTCAGAAAGCCCCCCCCCCACTTCCGGAGGATATTGTCTGCAAGAAACACTGCTTCTCATAGAAGATGCTAAATTCATAAACACTAGTAAGCTCCAGAGCCGTTCTTTGGAGTTTGGGGGCCCTAAGCATGGAGCGTAGGTTGGGGGCCCTGGAAGGGGGGTCCGGGGGTGGATCTCCCTCGAGCTGAGGAGAGAACACCACCCACCACTGCGGCACCTCCTTTCTGCCTTCATCAATGTTTCCTCTTTGCTCGCGCGTAATCACTAACCGTATATTTAATTTGGTTAATCTGGTTTAACCAGACTAACCGATCGCTATTTATACTTTCCCATTCCCACGGCCAAGCCCCCGATTTCCTGTCTGCCACCCCAAAGCTCCCTTCCCCTGCTACTTCCCTTCCCCTGCCTCCGAATTTAACTCATAATGATAAATTTCAGGATGAGGAAGGTAACGACAGTGACACAGACGGCTGCAGGGCCAGTTTAAAAAAAAAAGCGGGGGATCGAGGGCGCCTCATGGGCCCCCCCCCCTCACGTTCGGGGCCCTACGTGGATGCGTAGTCAGCGTATGCCTAAAAACGGGCCTGTAAGTTCCAGTTGTCATGCCAACTCCGTGGCTAGCATTAAGAATGATCTTTACAATAACTATTACTGTTGCCACTGGTGTGATAAGCTTTAATGAGCAAAAGCTTATACAAAAACATTTACGATCATCCATGATTCAAGTCAGAATTCTTGGGCAATTTTGTGTAGAGAAAATGATATGCAGAGGATATAAATATAGAAAGTGCAATCAAAAGATTTGCTGATCTGAAGGCGAGATCTACAAGAAGATGAACGTCGTCGGTAGGCTGATGGTCCGTACTGTCCAAATACAAGTTAAGAGCAACAATATTATTGTTCATTATTTGTTTGAAAAATATATGCCATCCTTTAAACAGTAGACCAACAGACAGCCCTACACCTTACGGCCTTTTAAACAATATTCCTACACCCTACTTGCCCGCTTTAACCAGCAGGCCTACAGACAGTCCTACACCCTACCTGCCGGCCTTCAAACAGAAATCATATAGACAGTACTACACTATACAAGCGGCTCCTTATTGATTAATATAGCAGTCGTCTTTCCCTTAAACTACTTAAAGAAAATAATAACAACCTATTGACCAAAGTTCAACCGCCAGGCATGAAGCTCTCTGCGTGACAGCCTTTTCCCTTCACTCAATACTATTAATATAAAACGTGAAAGGACCCGTTTTGAAGAGGGAGCAAAATATTATTGAGATATTTTAATTATTTCTGGGGTTTACAGTTTAAACCCCCCCCCCCCTCTTACAACCTTTTCATCCTATAGAGACTTCATATGCTCTTCAACACTTTCTGCACTCTTAAACCTAATTAATTTTAACAATTTGTTAAGTTCTAAAAGAATCGGCGAAACAAAATTGGATATACCCTGTGTGCAAGAAAAGAGAAATTTCACAAAGAGGCTGTATTGTGATGAAATTAAAATGCTCAGTCACTTTTAGAGTGGTCAATAAATCCATGATAAAACATTCCCTCTTATAAAATGTATCAACAAAGTCCTTTCTGTTTGGTCCTAATGCCATTCTTATGACCGCTTCCTTACCGAAAGAATCCAAAAGACATTACTTTATCACATATCTTTTTATTTCCTTAAATAATGAATATACAATCAAACATTGCGGTGACACAAAAAAGAAGGTTATTTTTTTACAATCTTTTAATTAAAAAAGTGCAACATAAACAAAAAAATTGCATATCATCTTTAAAGTTTCAAATCCAAACCTGATGCAGTCTGTTGGAGCTTCTAACTTAAATTATCCCGCTTGTCTTCTGATACAAGTTCCACTCTACCTATGATGAGATCTTTTCTTCACTAAAAACATTTGGATTTTACCCACCCTAACCCAAAGTCATAAAAAAAAATAAATGGAACATTGATCATTTTAAAATAATCTCTTGGTTCCATTGACACTTTGTTGTTGTCTTTGATTCTTATGTACACGAGAGATTGCTTAGAGTTGAGCATTGGCAGACTAACACCCCCACCCCCACCCCACCAAGCAAACAAATTGACAGTAAACCTAAGCATTGACTGTCAGCCCTCCCCCCCCATAAATGACATCACAACTAAGTGTTGACAGATCACATGACAACAAGCAAACAAAGATGTTTTGCAACATCAGCGGTTCCATTTAAAATATCTCTATGGTTAAACAAATCTTACATCGTGTTAACAAAGTCTATCCTCAATAAACTGATTCACATTTTAATCTACAGAAATTATACACGCCCACGCGAGAAGGGGCCGAGTTTCCTGTTAGTGAATGACTCGAAGTCTTCTCAGTCATCAATGGGCGGCCTTCTGTTTATTGTAGGACATCATGAGTTTCTTGATTTCACCAATAGCTCTGCCTGGGTTAAGTCCCTGGATAAAAACAATATACAACCAGTCATCAAACATCAATTATCCAGGTTAAACTTCAATCATACAAGCTAAATAACACTCATTCATGTTGAAATCTATCACAAAGAGCCTCATATGTTTGCCAAAACCAAACATCACTTAAGTGAAGTTATTCTTGCAGGAAAATAATATTTATTACTTATTACTAAACAAAATTTACTAGGGCTTAATCGGGTGCCGTTTTTTACTGTTTGGGTGGGTCCAAGTGTTATAAATAAAAAAAGAGTTAACGTCTCATTGTCTTTAAACAAATGTCCTACACCCTACCTGACGGTCTTTAAATAATAGTCCTACAGACTGTCTTACACCAGACCTCAAGCTCTTTATTTATTAATATAATAGTCCCACCACACAAGAAAAAAATCTACATTTTTACATGAGTTCAACCACCACACATGATGCTCCCTGTGACACAGATCTCCCCCACCCCCCCCCCAACCCTGATACTATTAATATAAAACATGTTGTTGTGGAAGGGGCTACTTGTGAAAAGGAAGCAGGACACACCACAAGCAAAATATATATATATGAGATTACATATTAAAATTAAAGTGTATCATAACCATATCAACTATTTTGATTACTATCTATATTTTTTTGTAAACAATTTGATATGACTAAAATTATGAAAACTCTATAAAGAGGTAAACATACTCCAGCATAAGTTTGATTTCTCTTTAACTTTATCTCAATATTAAAAACACCTAGCCCAATAAGTATGTAAGGAAAGGTAAATGGCTATAAAAAATATTTAAAACCTAACAATTCTCATCTTCGTTACTTCCCTTGCCTCCTAAAAGTAAACAAATCAAGGTAAAAAATTCATTTAGCTTACAATCAGCCAGCTATAATATATAAAATATAAAATATATAAAGCTATAAAATATATTGCTGTTTTATTCTAATAAAACTAACTTTCAGCCTAAGTTAGAACAGTGAACCCACCTTAGGGCACGTTTTGGTACAATTCATGATGGTGTGACATCTGTACACAGAGTAGCCATCTTCCATCAAGGCAAGACGCTCCTCTGTGAAATCATCCCTGGAGTCTATCATCCATCTGTCATTCAGCAGCAGCAATGTAATAAAATTAAAACCCTTTAAATTCTTTAAAAATTTGATAATTGATCAGAAATAACCAAAAAATATTAAAATAATTACTTAACAATAAAATTATTATTTTAAAAAGTTAACTGTAGAAGACAGGGATTTGAAAATTAGATCTAAAAAGCAAGTCTTCAAGTAATAATGAGCTAGCTACCTGTAGGCCTGCATAAGGACAGCTGGTCCCAGGTACTTGTCTGAGTTCCACCAGTAACTTGGGCAGGATGTGCTGCAGCAAGCACACAAGATGCACTCATAGAGGCCATCCTATTGGTACAAAGGCATACTGTCAACAACTTTCTTTAAATAATGAACATTCCACTGTAGGGAGGAGCTGCTCAACAGTTTAATACACTGGCAGTGAGAGCATGAATTTCTTTGCCAGCTTTTATCTTGACAATGCTAAATAGAAATCTCAGTTGATTGAAATTATAACCAACAGTTAATTGTTTGAAATAATGCTTCTCAAACTAGGCAGAATATTCTAAATGGTTCCCAAAATTTAAATAGCAGCCTCAAGACTTTTCTTCTCATTTTAAAAAAAAATAACTTCACAAGTTATGACATGAGTTAACATGTAAAATGCACCATACAGATGTTTTTCCCTAGAAAACAAGTTTGAAAAACATACCAGTTTCGCTCTATCTTCCACTGACTGCAAGTAAGACTGCTTTCCAATATCAGACTCCTTCACGTCCTTCTTCTTGAGGTATGGTTCAATAGAACGGTATTGGGCATAGAAGTTGCTCATGTCCTTTGGAAATCAATGACATTTTCTCAACAGTTATACATAAACATTTTTTTTAAAAAGAATGTATAGATTAGGATTTAATGTGGAGCTTGTTTCAGTTAACAAATGTTTAGCAGAAAAACTAAAACTTACAGGTACCAGATCCTTTACAACATACATGTGAGGAAGAGGGTAAACCTTGACAGGCTTGCTTGGGCTGTCATTGATCTTGCTGAAATGACAAATAGTTATTGACATCAGAGTAGGCCTGTGAGATGAACAGGCATTATCGAACAAAATCTAAGTAGCAAGCAAATATTTCATTAAAAAATGGGGACCAAGATGTAGGGTCTAGCACAATGCAATTGCTTTCACTAGTTCTAGGCCTCATCCAGATCAGAACTGGCAAAGAATATTGGTCACATAAAACATCTTAAAAAACTTGATTCACTTTTATATTAAAAGTTATGTTTAAGTTACATTTATGATCCACATGATTTTTAGATGACTTCTATTTCTTGAATTTCAATTGCCAGAGAGCTTGTAGCAAAACACAAATTTTTATGGAATAAACTTACTAGATAAACCTTATATGGAGTTAACTTACTAGATACACCTTCTAAGGAGTAAACTTACTAGATACACGCCAAGGTGTTAGTCCCATCAATGTTCATGGCACATGACCCACAGATGCCCTCACGACATGACCTTCTGAAGGTCAGGGTTTGATCCATCTCATTCTTAATCTTGATGAGGCCATCAAGAACCATTGGACCACAGCTGAAAAGTTTAAAATATAAATATTAGGTAACCGCCAAGGCCTGTATTATTTTTTTTAAACAGCAACATGTACTCAGTACTTAAGAAAAAAGATTCTGTAACCGCCTGTTAGTAAAGGCAAAGGAGTCAAATGTTCAGACTGGCAGTGATTTTAATTTAAAGTAACAACAAATAGCTTTTATACCATTCCTCACGTCTATGCTCAACAAGGCCAGAGAATGTATTATAATAAAACATGTGTGATATTAAATTGTTTGAATAAGAGTGTAGACATCCTATCTTTTCTCTATTCAGCTATATATGAATACTTAGACAACACTTTGCAGAGTAAGGGTAATGAAATATTATTAAACTAAGGTATAAACACAAGGTTCATACAAAAAACATGATCTTGTTTATCTAAATAGTTATGGCAAAATTAATAGCAAACTACATGTTGGTCATTTTTCTGAGTCTTTGATCACTGTGGTTATTAAATTTGGTCGTAGCATACAGAAAAAAAAACCACAATGAATTCAGGCACCAGCTTTTTTTCTCATGAGCCAGATTATTACACACACACACACCCCCCATTAAGAAAATAAAATAGGTACTCAATAGTGTTAAGGTGACTGGATGTTCACCTGTATACAATGCACTTATTTAGAACTGAGTCAAACTGGATTCATATTTTTTTAGCTTCGTAAGTTTATTTTAAACTCAGTTTATGACTCAGGATGTACCAGTACCAACGTTTATGGTGATTGGATGTTCACCTGTATACATTGTAACTATTTAGAGGTTAGAGCAAACTCAGGGTAAAATATAAATATTACACAGCTAAACCTATGATAAGTTGGAGGTATAAAGTCTGCAACAAAGTATGTTAAGAACTTTAATTTGCATACTCATTAAGATCCACCTGGTATGTCTGCACCCTTGGCTTGTCACCAGGCTTGTCTGGATTCTGGGGACAAAGTTCATGCATCAGGGTTAATCCCAAAATAGTCTTATTAGAGACAAAATAGCAACTTTTAGTTATGAAAAAAAAAAGTGTTAACTGGTGAAGGTGATAAAAATGTGTCAGGTATTAAAATGCTTTTGCCTTACAATTAAGATCAACTACTAGTGTCTTCTTCAGAGTCACTACGAAAGTTAGAATAAAGAATTGTATCGCAATTTAACTGTGATAAAATTTAAATACTAACTAACATTATTAAGAGCAATTTATTTGTATTGCTTCTAATAAATGATGAATGTCGATATTTAATATATCTAGTGCAAAACTTACCCATCTGTAAATTTCAAATTTCTTCAACTTTTTCTCACTTTTGGCAACAGGCGCAGCAGCGGTTTGAGCAGTTCTGGTCTGCATTAGAAAATATTTTAAAGTTTCAGATAGCAACTACATTTGCGAAAAATTTGGTGGCAAGAGCTGATTGGCTTTATTGGATTAAAAGTTATGTTTAAATCTGCAGATTCTTTTTGGTGAAGCAGCATTTTTATGGATATATTTTTTAAAATAAACTTATGAAGCTAAAAAAATATGAATCCAGTTTGACTCAGTTCTGAAAGTGTATGATTCTGTCATATGACCATGATGGTTGGGGCTATTTTAAAATATTAATTAAAGCATTCTAATCAGTGGTGAATTTCTCCTAATTATGATCGTAAAAATTTTTTTTTTTTACTGATATCCTCAACTACTTAATAATATTTACAGACAAGTCATTTTAGTTTGGGTCAAAATTTTATGGACTGTCAGTAAATTTACGAATGGTGGCAACGCTGTCGAATACTACTGGTAATAAATATTTTTTGGTCACTTATTTAGCTTTATTCGATTTGATTAGATTTTAAAAAAAAAAAATTTAATGAAGAAAGGCTATCTCTTTGAAAAACCTTTTTGTTGTTTTATAATTTTTTTCCTCATAAAACTTGAAAGACTTTCACTGATTTTATTTGAGTGATTTTGAGATTATCATTTTTTGGTAAATCAGTGAGTTTGTTATTAACTCATGATTTTACGTGATTTAGAGTTTGAAATTATGCCTTTAGCTCTTAATCTAGTCAGCCTAATGAATATTAGTATGCCGGTATCATTAGTATTTGCAATCCTCAAAGTCAGATCCCAAATTCAAAACACCAGGAAAATGCATCGAATCAGCAGTTTGGCAGAAAATAATTTTTTTACCAAGTGCTTGGTCAAATTTGATGATTGTCACTAAACAAACTTAAATACTGTCTGCAATCATGATCTTTATGGCTATAGGACCACTGGAATGCACAAAAGTAGCTTGAAAACAGGCAAATCTACACTGAACTGCATCCAAAGTCCCTCAATAGTCTTTGTGTGGCTTTCTGGGTGAACAGGACGTACGAATCTTCAGCATGCACTATTAATCATGCTGATAAATTGATGTTAATATAGCCAGGCCATGCATAGGTAACAATGACTTCAATGACATTTCCTGGAAGTACATGATCAGTTATAATGTGTTCAGGATTTCCAACCAGCATCGACCGTAACAAATTCAATCAACAATCATAGCATGAGCGCCCGCAGAGGGCAAAAAAAATTGATTAACTTTCTAGGTAATGTTTTAATGTAGTTTTAATTTACTGTAGCGTATTTGTATGGTTAACGAACGGACATCAGCTTAGTTACTTTCTCTTTATTTTCTCTTTACTTTAATACATTTTTTGTCTAAAAATTTTGTATCCAATCAATCCTGCCCTGCGGGCGCCCATGAATCAAAGTGGATCAAGCTGTGGTTAGATTCCAAGTTACTTGTGTGTTTTCCAGTGGTGCGTTCACAAAAACAACAACAAAAAAAATAGCTTGAACATGATCTCTGATGAGTGAAGTCCACATGATTTACTAAATAGTGTTATTCATGAATTTTGAACCAGCGTTCAGAGGATACCTTAGTAGGGGTGTGCCGGATCCGTTTTTTCCAACCGGATCCGGATCTTCTTATGCGAAATCCGCCGGATCCGGATCCCGGAATAATCGGGATTCCGGTTTCTCCCGGATTCCGGATTTTGGTACTAGTGGTAGATACTTCGGTAAGTCAAGGTAACAACCCGGTAGAATCCATATTATAAATGATCAGAATTTACCGTGTGCAACACGTTGTCATTGGCAACCATTCACAGCCACTTGCATAACTGTATCGTAGTACTACCTAGGGGTGTGCCGGAGTCCGGTTCCGCCGGATTTTGCACTATCCGGTGAAATCCGGTTCCGCCGGATTTATATGTATCCGGAACAACCGGATTCCGGAATATACCGGATTTCGGAATTTGCCAGATTTTGTGACTCACCGGATCATAATCTGAAATAAAAAAGTAATTCTCTTTCCCGAATTCCACACGATCACGATACATTAATCGATTGTTTCGAGCAAAAACTATTAAACCATTGGTCAGGGAAAGCTTTAATTAATTATTCATGTGCCAAAGTTGAAAGTTTAAACTAAGTCTAAACAGTATTTTAGTGATAAGGCAGGGAATGCGTTGCCTTATATAAACTATATAGTCATTGCGCATGACGGATCACAGAATGTGGAGATGCAGTCCATGTTAAAAAATGACAAACCAAGTCGTACTTTAAAAATTCATAACTTTAAAACTACAACAGCTAAAAATATGATTTTGGTGTTATAATTCTTTAAAAAATTACCTCTTTTCAACTATGCCATTGGTTTATTTTTACAAAAAGTTTAAATTTTCTTATCAAAGTCCCTACACTATTGGCCACTATTAGCGGTGCTGACTCTAGCCTCTGGTATGTTCGGAATATTAAACATTAAACAAGCTCAACGCTCGAAACAATCGATTAATGTATCGTGATCGTGTGGAATTCAGGAAAGAGAATTACTTTTATTTCAGATTATGATCCGGTGAGTCACAAAATCTGGCAAATTCCGAAATCCGGTATATTCCGGATGTTCCGGATACATGTAAATCCGGCGGAACCGGATTTCACCGGATTCCGGCACACCCCTATACCTTAGTCTTAGTATTTAGTATTAGTATCAATTACTATCTGAGTCTGTCATTATTGTCCCTATCAGTATCACTATCATGTAGTCATGTCAATTGTTTTTTAAAAAACAAACAATTATATTAAAAATTCAAAAATGTTACACCAACTTATTTTTTACATGACATAATTCATAATACTAATACTACCTATAACTATGGCCTACTTCTCACTACTGCCTTCCACCCAGGCAAAAATGTAATGAGTAATGATCACATGAAATGTTACTTTTTAGCATAAAACAACCCTGGGGAAATATAAATCATCTGTGTTTCTTTAAATTTAAAATAATTAAATTGTTTGAAAGATTAATGGTGATTAGATTTTCTTAAGTGTTAAAGTCAAAACTTCAAGGCCAAGGCCACAAAATACCCCTTCATTAATTGAAGGTGACAGCAAACTCGAGCTAAATTAATGTACATAAACTTTTTAATAAATCCTTAAAGATGAAAAAAATCAATTAAATAAAACCTGTACATAAATTCTTAATAGCTTACTTGGATGAGTTGAATTAGGGCCTTAGTTCCTGGCGAAAATTTCATGAGCGCCTTGCAAGCCATCTTGTTGACTTTACGTATGTTAGGTAAGTAAAATTTTGATTTGCGCATGTCTATTATTACTTCCGGTTTTGAATGATTATGGCGGCGTAAACAAATCAATCCAATGTTTTCCCATCGTTCAGGAAAATGTACCGATTGTAAGTAGCGAGAAAATTGTATGTACATTTAATTTGTTTAATATTAACATAATGGTATAGATTATTTTTATCATAAACTCATCTTATACAATAATTTATTAAAATAGAACGATAAATTGAATGAAAAACTGGCGTTGGCAAGCAAGTCCTGGCCCGTCGCCTCGTACTTAAAATTTAAAACGCAGCGTCAGACAAAACTGAAGTGGAAAGTAACTCAAATCAAATTCTAGGCCTACTTACTAAGTGTAACAACAAATCATCGAAATTACATCTTCAGAGTAAATTTTTTATTTATTTTTAACAGTAGTGTAGTATGTAAAAATAAAAACAAGGATAGGGGAGGGTGAAAGGCTGACTAAATACTCAAATAGGGCAATGTACTGCTTGTGAGGTTTAGCACCAGGATGGGATGGGGATGAATGAGACCCATTTTATTTATTCTTGGATTTTTACTAGAGCTAACTTTTCTTTCTTTAAAAATTATTAATACTGTGATGAAATGTTGTAAATTTAATATTTTATTGAGGAATTATCGGAATTAGTATACGTCTACGTCACTTGTGTAAGTTGAGGGAAGGGAGCACCTGCAGGTTGTCAACTCCTAAGTCTATGTCTGGATTGATTAATTCGTCAAGTTCTTTCAAACGTTGAATACATCATACTATTCTTACTATTACTGAATAAACTCAAGTCCTTTTCATAATAATTATAACTTTAATATCTAAGTATATAATACATATAAACACATGAATGTAGCGCAGCTCGCTATCAGACATAAAATAATACACATCCTACTTCCACAAAGTTCCACTCAAGACTGCCGCACGACTAAAACTTACGTCACAATACTGTCTAGACAATACTCAAACTCAGCATAAAAATACGTCATAGAGGCAAGAGTGAGAAGAGTGTTCACTAACTAAAAGAGTCAAGCGCGGGAAGAGCGTTCAATAACTAATGAACATAATATTCAGTTGCAACAGTTACTAATGAACTACCATACTTGACACAGGTCAGTGACACTACTCCCTGCATATCTAGAGGGATACAGTAATGCCAGGAAAGGGGGCATCCATTAAATTTAATTTTAACGTTTTATTCTATTTTCACTTCTCTCTGTAAGTAGGTAATACAGCACATGCTCTCTTTCCCCATTTTAGCAGACCTGTGTGTTTGCATTTCTGTTTTTTTTTTTACACTGCTGCGATCTTGATTGCTCTGACACATGCCCCCATGGCTACAAACATGGTGGTTGTAGTAGATTAGGGGGAAACATCAAGCGTACAATTACCGGGTCACAAAATGAGGTGGTGCAAGTGCAGTCCATTCTACAACTGCAATAATGTAACAATAAACATACAAGTTAAATTTACGCAATCTGCACCACTGATTTTACTGTCTTTTTGCTTCCTTTTTTACCTCTGCTGCCATCTTTGTTCCTATGATGGCAGAAGTGTCACAGCGAGAAAGATGCCAGCTGTTTAAAAAAAAAAGTAGTGCAAAAATCTATCTGCTACGAAGTAGAAAAAATTAGCATTAAAACAAGCAAATTTAAAGACATTAAAAAAAAAATTCTACAACTTTATGTAACCTGAATGCTAAGTGAGAGAATCCCTAACTCAATCGTAAATTACACCGTAAATTTAGTCCCTAAGACCAGCATTTTGGAATGGGCATTGATTTTTCTGACATCTTTTGTAATTTGTTTATGGTGGAACCTGTAAAATAGTGTTTAAAAGTGTATTAAATGAAACTAAGTTTGGGTTTTCATTATTTTAAGATTATTTTTAATCTTTTATTAAATTTTACGCTTTTCTCACTACAGCACAGTTTTTCTAAATTGTCATTTAAAAATAAAAAAGTAACTGGTGCCTTGAAACAATTACAGTTAGTGAAGCCTATGAAATATTGATACACTAAATATATTAGATTATCTGTATATTTAACCTAATCTTGTTAGAGGCTTACAATATTCGATAATAAATATTGTACGGGTCGTCCATTAATTACAATAACAATTTTTAAGCAATTTTTGCCATCACCTGTCAACAACTGTCAAAATTTCTATGACCCCCCCCCCCCTATTTAATTATGTCAACATTTTAAAACACCACCCTACCCACCCCCATGAATTATAATATAAATATATTTATAAACACATTTTCCTTTGTCCTAATGTATTTTTAATAACACAAAATTGTAGGAAAAACATTTTATTATATCTTTAGCTTTTTAATCAAGAAATTAAAAAGTTTTTACACTTAAATTGTATAATGCTGGATCAATTAAAAGGTTGTTAAAGACTAAATATCATTTTTCTGGAAGTGTAAATATGATTATTGTCAGTAATAACTAATATTTGTATAACACAGGCAAGTCAAGCAGATCTGCTAGACATTTCAAGGCCCTCTGCCATTTTTTGGTTTTGAACTTCCCCAACTCGCATTCCTTTCAAGTTGATAAATTTAAAAAAAATCTCCACATCACAACATTAAGCCCCTAAAATACCCTAATCCCTCTGGAGATGTGAGAGTTGCAGAGCCCACATTTTGGCTCTTAGGTCAAGTGAATCTAAATTTTTTTAAATGGCATCTTCGCTGTTGCTCTCTGATTATGTGTAGAATTTCATAGAACTAAATTCAGGTATGTGCTAAAATGCCTTCTTGCATTTGAAGCTATCAAAAGTTTTCTATAGACTATAAAGATTTAAGGGGTGATAATAAGCCAGGGCAAAAAGCGTATCCTTAAGGAGGCCAAATTTGGAATGTATTTAGTTCATGTTGGGCTGGAGCAAGTAAGAGATGTTCCTAATAATGGCTATTTTAGTGCTTTGCACTGGAAAGTCTGAAATTCCCCCTCATAATTGTCAGAAAGAAACAACGAATTCAAGTTGTGCCAAAATGCAGCCCTGCATTTTGAATTAGCCCAACAGGCTTCAGCACCCTCAATTTCTGAACATCCCTGCCCCACGCTGATCGCTGTGACAGTATTTGGTTGACTATATGCTTGTGGCAAATGATTACCCTGGGGCACTCCACAGCCTGGGTGAATTCAGTTTATGTATGGCACTGAATGCCATAATGCCTCCCTCTGACAATTGAAAAATTCCTTTCCCAGATCATATAGTCTAAGAGAAACACTGAATTCATGTTTACTCCAAAATGCACGTTTTGATTTTGAAATAATCCAACCAGACCCCCCCCCCCCCCTTTAAAGGGGGGGGGGGGTCTGGTTGGATTACTTTACTCAAGAGCCAACAGTAGCCTCAATTTCTGTCCTTCCTGAAAAAAATGACAGTACAGCTAGCGCTGGTCATCATTTTTGGTGCTGATAGATGCACTACCGGGTGGAGTAGCTAGTGCTACCCTATTCTAGCCAAGATTTATGTCCCGCTAATCCTGCCCCTCCATACAAAGAAAAAGTGACAGCACTTGAAGACTTGTAGCTAGAGTGTTTGGCGTCAGGGGACATTTATTTTTTTCACCCGCCCACCCTGGAAAAAGGCAACTTTTTTTTCATGCATTAAATATCATCACACCCCTTGGTGTCCTTGCTAGTATGGTGCATGGGGATGTCTGTCACACTCTTTCTCCCTTTCTCTGGCCACTGATAACTGCCCCCCCCCTCCCCCCCCCCCCCCTCCCCAAAATCTGAAAGAAGAGAGACAATTTTAGTTGTCGCGTTAGGGACATTTAGGATTCAAGTTAGTTACATCACACCCCTTGGTGTCCTTGCTAGTATGGTGCATGGGGATGTCTGTCACACTCTTTCCCCCTTTCTCTGGCCACTGATAACTGCCCCCCCCCTCCTCCCCCCCCCCTCCCCAAAATCTGAAAGAAGAGAGACAATTTTAGTTGTCGCGTTAGGGACATTTAGGATTCAAGTTAGTTATAAAGTTATAAATTTTAAGGTAATTTAATGTTTTTAAAATTATATTAAATTTTAAATTTAGTAATTTTTCTTTTTTTTTAAATTGACTATTACAAGTTCTTTGGAAAAGAAAGGCATTAGTTAGGTCTGAGTGGAAGGAAGTGGTGAGGCAGGTCAAAGCCCTACATGGGCTGTAGCGCCACAGGGATGGATGGATTACAAGTTCTTTAATATCATCATTTTTATGCACAGTAAGATTTTAAAAATTCTAATTTTTTAAAATGTTTTTTAAAAAAAGAAATATACCCATTGTCCTCATTTTCATTATTTGTACATCTTGGTAAGTAGCTTAAACACACTGTCTCTTTTTCTGCTCTCATTTCTTCCCCCCCCCTGTTGGGCACTACTTTTTTTAACACGTCTACTGTCATATTAACAGAGTTGGTGGCAGTTGGAAAAAAAAGTAGTACCAACGCAGGGAAACAGGTGGTAGCGGATAGCATAGATTAAACCTCAACAAATTCTGAAGCCGCTTAATATGTTTATCCACAATTAAGTAAGACCTATGTGAGGAAGGAGGTGTTGTGCTCTAACTATGAATATTATGCTTACCAACATCAGCCTTGCTATTATTATTATTAATAAGTTAACTATAGGCCTAATCTTGGCCAATTCAGCCAATTGTAATGTGCCCCATTTTTATTTTCACATCTCAGTAAGTAGCTTAAATGCACTGTCTCCCTTTCCGTTTCCCCTTCCAAATTCCCCCTCTCCCCACCCACTGGGTACTACTTTTTTTGACACATCTGCTGTCATGACATACCCATTGCATATTATGCTTATCAATCTAAGCCTTATTATTATTATTAAGTTAACTATAGGCCTAATTTTTGCCTAATCAACCCATTGTAATTTACTCCACTGAAAGCAATAAACAGCTTTCAAAAGATTAGAGAGCAATTGAATGAATGGCTTTACAATAATATTGTTAAATCTATATTTAAACTATGCCGAATTGTTTCCTTTTTACATTTGATACTTCTTTTCATTCTGTTTCACTTCAAATTTTATTAAAAAAATACTCCCTTGCTCTGAAGCAATTAAAGCAGTATATTTAAATTATTTGTTGGAAGATTATAAAGTTAATAAAACTTAACTCAAAATAACTTTAACATTCTTACAGATGTTTGTAAAAAGAAGCAGAATCTTTGGATGAGGACTTCCAGTGACTATGCCATCTCCAGGCTTAACATCAGCTGTTTCTGAGTATGAGCAGTTTACCTCCAAGTTTGGTAGTGTTACATCCAAGTATCAAGCAGATGATAGAAATGAGAATGATGATCATTTCATAGCTCAGAAAAAGAAGAAACATACCAATCAGTTTAAAACGTTGACTGAACTCAAAGAAATGACTTTGTCTAAGGCATTGCACGATGATAATGGACATATCGAGGCTCAAAACAGAATCCCAAGACCATTAGCTTGGAGTCCAGGCATGACGTTGTATCCTCATCCTTCATTAAGTATCACACCAGAAAAACCTTCAAGGCAAGGTGTAGATTCTCCTAACTATCTCAAAGATGACACATTAAAAGCACATGATATCAGTAAGATTCCCCAGCCTGTTGCATGGAGTCCTGGCATGAAGTTTCAGCCCAATCCTTCATTATTTGTCACTCCTGACAAAACTTCTGTGAAAAGGGTTGTTTCAGTTGATAAAACTGATGAGAAATCAGACCATCATACTGAAGTGGTAGATAACAATGTTAGAGTTAAAGAAAAATATTCTGTTAGGTTTGACCTGCCATCTGCATCATCAGGGGAAGAAGCATTTGATGAATCATCCTCTTGCTCGGGGTCACCCATTACTCTTAAAGGATCTCAAATAAGTCCTTCGTCCAGTCCAGTTTGGAAGCCTTTTAGCCCACAAAAATATTATGACCCCAACATCTATTCAGATGATTCTGCTTTAGATGAATCTATCTTTAGTTCATTACCCAGTGCCAGTGACAACAGAAAACCAAAAGACTTAAAAAACAAAGAATCACTGAAAATAAATTTTGCGCAAAATAATGATGATTCTGGTGCAAGAAAGGTCATAGAACTTTACCAGACATCATCATTAGAAAATTTAAATTCAAAACCGTTCTCAAGAACCACAGAGTTGAATAAGAAAACATCAAAGTTAGATGTTTTATCAAGTGATAGTAGTACATCTCTTCAATGCGGTGAGCTATCTTTAGATAGTTTAACTAACTTAAAAAATCCTAAACAATGTCGCAAGAAGCAGGATACCGTGGAGGACAAGGTATTGGAACCAGCTCAGAATTTTGTGAAATCCTCATCATGGCGGTCTGAACCGCCGACACCCGCCCTTCATGTGATAAGAGAAGCTAAGAACAATCTTGTGTCCACTGAGTACTCTTTTCCTTTTGATGCCGGAGCTGTTGGTGGGGACTTGGAGTATGAGCACATCTTTGCCAGGCCAGAGTTTAACTCAACGATTAAAATCCGCAGTGAGCTGAACAGTCTATGCCAGCAGGAAGTGGATGTTCAGAAGGCAGTGGAAGCTACTCTTTCAAACTCAGAGGTCAAAAGATCAGAATTAAATGAGAAGGTAATAAAACATTCAACTTTTTAAATGTACTGACTAAATTGTTTTTCAGTTGTTATATTCTATAATACCCCACAAGCCAAATGTGTATCTCAATGCATATACACATGAGTATTTTACATCTCAATAAATAATATTTCATTTTGTTTCAAATATTACAAGCATACTTTTATGTTCATAATTGTATCAATTTTAATTTTAAAGGAAATTTCTGAAAATCATAACATAAAAGTTACTGAGTTTTACATCAGTGTTATATATGTTTAATCTTATTACACAAGCCTTAACAACAAAAAAAATTAACTCTTGAAAAACATTTAAGCTGCAAATAGAATCATCACATCGTGTATCATAATGGATTTAAGTAAATTATTTCTACATTTTTCTACAGGCAGCTCTCTACACTAATCGCACATCTAATCAGTTTAGGGACTTGGTTGACCTTGATGCTTCAGTGGAGACTTTATGTCAGCGTGTTGTACGCATGAGGACCTCTAAAGCAAAGAAAATGACCTGTCCAAAAGACACAGTATGTGATAGTTTGGGATATGTGCCCTTTATTTTTATTTAACTGGATAATTCATTGTCCTAAAGTATTGTTTGGAAAACAAAGTTATTTTAAAAGTTAATTTTACAAATCAAATGGAAAAAAATTGTAAGACTATTGCACATTTAACAATAAAAAAATTAATTCATGTACCTGGTAATAATTTAAAATCTAAATTAAAGAACAATGTTAAATTTAGCTGCTTGATTAGTGGAATGATTAATTTTTGTGAATTACCGTATATGAAATCTTTGTAAAATTTAAAGCAGCAATTTTACCTACATTTTTAGAACAACTATAAAATTTGTGAATTCATTCTGATTGTTTCTCTTCAGAAATCTACAAAAACAGAAAAGACACCAGACTTGATGGAATTTTTCACCTCTGACCTACAGAGTCAGAACCCTGACTTGAACTTGCCTGGCATTCAGCCCATTACGTCACTTCTTAAAACTTCTCCGCATGATATTGCCTTTGATCTGTATCGCCACAATCGTGTTTGGCATGGCCTTCATGATTTCTAGATTAAAATAATTTTAAAAAATTTCTTTGGGTATCAAAAACATCCAAATTAAATGTTAAAATAACATAAAAGTTTATCTGCCTTGACTAATAAGTTTGTATGCTTATAATTTCTTCATTTGTGAAAATATTCTTTAGTCTAAATAATTTGTGTATATTTTTTATACAATGTAAATAATCAATTAGCATTAAACCTTTATTTATAATTTCATAATCTCTCCCCCAACCCAATAAACTGTAATGGAAATGTTAACAAAATTGATGTTTATCTCTGATATTTATTCAAATAAAACAAAAATTGTAATTGTGTGAGCTATTTGGGTTTATTTATTTATTATGTTTGTTACTTTTTAATATATATTAATGAATTTCTTGAAATTTATTTATTAGTACTGAAGATGAACAGTCTCAATTTTAAAATAAATTAATACAGTTGTCATTTCTTATTATCACAATTGAAAATGGAAAAAAAAATATGAATATTTTGTTGAGGACATAACGGCTCCACAAGCTGTTACGGCTCACACTTTGGGAACCTCTGTTTTACACCATATCTTGGAATTAAATGCTGGCCTTAGCATGAACTGAAACCGGCACAGCAATTTATTCCGTATAGTTACTGATATTATTGTTATTAAGTGAATTAAAAAAGTAAAGAGAGATCACAACATTTTTTAAATTACATTAGTAGCCTACATATTTAACAACCTGGCCCCTTTATAAAGAAACCATTGACAATGATAACTCCCGTTAAGTTTATTCTAAATATGAAAATGATTTTCATTTATTTTTATTAGTTACCGGTAACTACGTTTATCCCCCCTCCCCTTTTTTCCGTCATTAAATCTCTCAGGGAGGTAACATAAAAAATTCTAACATCTAACCAATTTGTTTGAATACATTTTCTTTGAATTTATTATTTTTTTACAAATAAAAATAAGTGGTAAAATACTATTATCGGTAAAAAAAAAAATAGTTTGTTTTATGTTTGCTGGGGACAAGAGCTTGGGGGGTGGGGGGGGAATCGTAATATAATAATCGATTAAACCCTTAAAAAAAAACAAGAAACAGGGGCTAGATCAAATTTGACTTTTAAAAAAAAAAAAAAAATGTTTTTTTTTAGTTTTGGTGGGGAAAGAGGGTGGGGGGGGGGGGGGGAATCGTAATATAATAATCGATTAAACCCTTAAAAAAAAACAAGAAACAGGGGCTAGATCAAATTTGACTTTTAAAATTAAGGTAAGACTCTTTGGCTCCTTCCAATAAATGGGAATGTATA
Organism: Lymnaea stagnalis; assembly: GCA_964033795.1. Lineage (NCBI taxonomy): Eukaryota > Metazoa > Mollusca > Gastropoda > Lymnaeidae > Lymnaea > Lymnaea stagnalis. The sequence continues at coordinate 1,072,161 of CAXITT010000120.1, forward strand.
AAATTTTACATATTATATTACACATATTCAATTTCTGCACATAAATAAATACATATACTAACAAAAACAAAATTTTACAATAAGAGCAATATAAACACAAGACATCTCTTATATGCTTCCCGTCCGCACTGCTTCCTCTTCAAATACCCCGTCCCAACCTCCCCTAACTCCACATGTTTTATATTAATAGTAGTGAGTGGAAAAAAAAAAAGCGGTCACGCAGCTCAGCTTTGTAGAATAAGTTAATTTGATTGTTTGCGCCAAAATTTTACAATTTCTTAGATGGCAGTCTTTTTTTTTTTCCGTGTTCATGCCATGTTAGCTTATTAAAACGGTAACACATGGTCACTTGTAAGTCTCTACTTGGTCTAGACTGTAATTTTTTAAATTGTCAGATCTGCCATTGGGTGATTCCCCCCTCAGGAAATCGAGAAACATTTTTTTTTGTATTTTAGACATACAACGGAATAAATTTTTAATCGCAACAACTGATACAGCTTGCAACTAAATAAAATTGTAGTATAAGTTTTTCTCTTCAGATATGAAGCCCACGATGTTGGTATCAGCAAATTTAATGATTGGAACGGTGTTGCTTTGGTTCTGGATATCATTGATATACAGGGTTGTTAATATTGCAATATTGTATTGGTATTGGTAGTATTGCCAATACTTTTTTAAGTATTGGGGCGATATTGCAATACTTCTTGAAATTTGATTGGTATTGCCAATAATTATTTTTGATATTGGTATTGATTTTTAACCAATACTAAAAGCAATATTCAATAAATTCTCTATAACATTGGTTGTGAATAAAGCTGAATATAATAAATTTTTCTTTGGTGTCGCCATCTTGCGAGTGACATTGCCAAACAATTTTTGAATGAGACTGATCAATGAAATGAATGATAATAGAAATCAAATCATATATGATATCTTTGGCAATGAGCATTGACCAGTGACTTACCAAGGCTCGATTAAGGCTTAGACACTTTAGGCACCGTGCCTAGGGCCTACAAACAAAAATAAGGCCAAACAAAGAACAATTTTTTTTTAAATTTATATAATATTAAATTTGTTGTAATTAGTTAGAATTATTTTTGTAGCGTGAATGCGTCGTTTTATTTCGTTCATAACTTTTCAATGATTGCGCATATTATGGACTGATAGGTAATACTTTCAAGATCTTGGTGCCATTTTTTTCTTTGGTCAATATTTTCTTTCCGATTTACTTTTACAGAATTTCTTGCTTGAAAGTGAGTCAAGTTAATGTTTTATTTCATCCAATGCCAATGTAGACAGGTTTTAGATATAACTCATGAATTTAAATTTTAAACTAAAATTTAATTAATAATAACGGTAAAACTGCTTTATCTGCCGATGTTAATATTCATGAAAATTAACTTCGCCCAAATTAATATTCATGAGATTATTATTTATTACTTTTTCTCAATTATGTGGCCAAATATCTGTGACAAAAATGCTGGAGAGATGCAGATTACTGACAAATTGGTGAATGCCTTTCCAAATGTACTTTTCTTCGCCTGGCTAAGTGGTAACGGACAAATAGGTGGCGTTACCCTGTGAACTCTACTAAAATTCATCGTTCATCGTTAGTTTTCCAGATGTGATGCAATCCACTGACTCGGTCTGACTGTTTTTACTATAGTATGATGTTTAGCCGTTTATGTATCATTTGCTTTTCTATGACAGTCATTTGCTTCATTCATCCATTCCTTCATCCATCCATCCATTCATTCATTCACAATATGTGTACAGTATACATATTAAAAATCTTGTTGCTTAAGGACGTTAAGGTATGCCGACTTATTTAATATGTTGTCAAAGACTTTTGAATGCTTTGAGGAAAACTGATGAAGCAAGTGTTAACTATTGAACAAAATTTGGTTAAAAATACATTGTCTAAATTAGCCCAAAATGTTGTTATCGTTTATCGATGTAAGTGATATAGAGCGATGAATTACGTATTTGCGTTTTATTCGTCGAATTACCCAAATATTGGTATTGGTAAGGCAATAATAAATAAATATTGGTATTGGTATTGCAATACTGGTTTTAAAATTGTATTGGTATTGGTATTGCCAATAGATTTTACAGGCAGTATTGGTATTGGTATTGCCAATAATTTTTTTTAGTATTGTTAACAACCCTTGAATTTATAAAATACTATTTTTTAAACTTGCCATTACTAACAAAGTAGTAAGGGCAAGCAAGGAAGTGTCTACGAGCAAGGCAAACTAGTATATTTGTAACTCGCATCAACAAAATAAGAGGCGAGTTTGTGGAATTTTGGATTTCAGAAAGAAAGAAGGGAAGAGCAGTTAAATAATTTATGTTTGGCTATTAATGTGGAGATGATATGTTAGATAAAGTTTGGCAGTTTAACCATTGTCACTCGTACGAGACCTATTTGAGTGATAATTTTAAACATTTCATTTGCTGACCAAAGATACAGTTTTCGGATATTACTATCGAAAACAATAGATCAACTCAAGGCCATGCTGCAAAAGTCATTCTAAATCTTGAAAATACGACAAAGACGAAAAAGTAGTTTAGAATAAGGAAATAAGGTCATTAAAGGATGTATGTTGTGATGAAGAGCATACAGGTGTTGCTTCAATAGGTTTTATGTAGCGAAGGTGACTCTTTTTTCAAAGGTAATCTCCAAATGTAATTCTGAATTCAGATACATGCGATAAAAATGGAGGCATGATGATAAGACCACGTTAGCTCCTTTCCATTGTGCGTAACCAAAATCATCATAAATGTAACGTTTCAAAAATGCATCAATTATATGCATTTTTACGAAATATAATTAGTTTGAAATACGTATTAATGGTCAACACTATAATAATGTACGTCCTCAATAATATGAAATCAATTTTTGTGACTAAATTTTTGTGTTAAATAAGTGGTCTTACTTTGAGTTTTCGTTGTTAGTCAGGTTATGTTAATTTTTTTGCTTCAAGTATTAATTTCTTGAAAATGCAATATAAAGTTGTCAGTGACTGAATGCTGGAGATGGTAAAAGAAAAAAAAAATTGAATTCAAAGTTTTTCCATGGCCTTTCAATGATTGCCGTAAAAAAGGAGGCATACATGAAATTGTTTGTGCCTCATTGTAAAAGAAATTCAAGACTCAATGCCTGAATGAAACCTCTTGAAAAAATACGTTTGTACTTTTATAAGATAGGATTTCAAAGTCAGTGAATTTTGAAAGCATGTGCTTTGTGACAACTTAGGTGTCTTTGCAATGACATATATTCAGTCATGTTTTCGTAAAGTAACTAAAGCACACACTTTCAAGTTAAGCCCATGAGGTGGCATACCTCCTGGTGTTTAGCTCTTCAAGAATTCCATTTGTAAGTTTGCTGCCTCTTCGTCATTTTGGCGGTCTTGCTGATATATAATATTGGATGGAATATCATCTCAATTAAGATTGTATTACTAGTATTAGTCTTAGGACGTTTTTATTTATAACAAGTTACCCATAGCTTTTGGATCAGGATTATGTGGTTAAAGATGCTTTTATCGTTTGATTTTAATTTTTTTTCACACTTAAGGACATAGAAGATGTCTTCCTCTAATCCAGGCTAGTTGAGGTTTCGATTCTTAAGATTTATAAGGTAAGAACGGAAAGGCATCGAGGTTCTGATTGGACATTGTCCTTATTGGCTCGCATGTTTCAGTCTTTCCTTGGGACCTTGATATTTTTTGAACACTTGTTATTATTCATGCATGAAGAAAATATGTTCTTTCTGAAGCTTCGTGAAACAACAAGAACTTATCTAGAAACTCAAATTAAAAAAATGACAAATAAACATAGAAAAGGACTTGTTGGAACCACGGCTACAATTTCTTTACACCGAGTGTCAAACGGAATTAATATAAGCGCTGGTTGTATTGAAGCCTTATACCAGATATTATCATTTTGACTTTTATTAGCTCATTTGCCGTATCAGTCTCTTATATCTAGCATTTAATTTTATGTTAAAGTTTAAATTATTCAAATATGCAGATTTAAATGAGTGGAAGCTCTGCCCTTCTAAAAAAAATTGCTGATATGCCTGATGATGCACATGGCAAGAGCAAATCTTTATTGTAAGGAGCATAATGTAGGATTGTGTTGTAGAGGAAGATTTAACAACTTTATCAAAAGTCAATTAATAAGAATTAGAAGTTTATGTAAGTCATGTTTGTCATTATTTCCCATATTTGTTGAAAGACGAAATTTTCTTTGAACAAGTTTATTGAGGCTTTTCGATGGCACAATTTTCCTGATTGGATTTGCTCGTCAAAGGTTAAGTCGGAAAGTTATTAGACAAAATGAACCAAAGATTTTCCATGTGTTCAATAAGTTTAAGTGTCATAGAGAGATTTCATGAACGAGGAAAGTGTATCCTATAATATTCAATTAGATTGGCCTCATCCGACAGCTCACACATTATCCAAACAATGCAATTAAAAGTTGTTCTGGTATTTATAAGGTTGCAGCTTCTCCTTGAAAGCTATCACATTCTGAGTCATCATAAGTTAATCGCATTGCAATGTATCATGTTTGGGTAGTAGCAAAAGTGAGGGAGAATTTGGAGAAAAAAATGTTTCTCTTTCTATCGAAATACGGTAAACATTCTGCCTATTGCAGTCTCATGTCCCCTAAGAACTCGTTTCCATTATAAATTATTGTCATTCCAATACTATGTTAGTAAATTTGAAAATATCAATACTCTTGACGAAAGGAAATCTTAAGTTAAATTCTTCGGAATCTAGATTTGTTTTATTTCTTCTAAAAAGTCATATAACAAAAAAAAGTAATACAAAAAAGTAAAGCTTTTTAATTCCATCATAGTATTTCTATATATGTATATATTAATGAATGTCTGTATGTTTGCATGTCTCGCATGCGCTACTACACCATGCATGCGATTGCGACAAAACTTTGGAAAGTTGTTGTTCATAAGCCCGCGTATTTTACTCATGCATTACATCACTTTTAAAATATTCTGTTTTTAGCCGTTGGTCGCAATATCATATATTAAATAATTATATGTGCTTTGCAAAAAAAAATTCCGTATGCGCTCCTATACCATTTTTCAGAATGCGATAAAACTTTGTAAAGACAACGTGTTATCGCCCTGAAGGGTTTTAAAATTGTTACAACTGTTTTAAAATATTCAGTTTTGAGCAAGGGGCCCTATGTTCGTTTTTTTAAATATCAGCAATATAAATAAAAATTTCAAACTGCATGCACTCTTAAACCATTCAAGCCATTTCAATAACACTAAGCTGAGTCGTTGTCCACAAGCCGGAGGATTTTTTTTAAAAAGACATTATAACCTTTCTAAAACATTCCGTTCTGGAAAGTTGGCCAAAAAGTTGTGTTTTTTTTCATTTTTCGAGCTTTGTAAAAAATAATTTCATTATGTGCCAATCTACTTTTTTAAGAAAGTGCTAAAACTTTATAGAGATGTTGTTCGCATGCCAACAAAGTTTTTTAAAAATATTACAACCATTTCAAAATGTTCCATTTTTACCCAGGGGCACTATGTTCGTTTTTTCCCTACATAAGCTATACAACTATAATTTCAAACAGAGCTAATGTATGGATGGATCGATTTTTAATCAAATACAACTAGTGACATGAAATGTGTGTCTGACATAGTAAGTAGGTTTCTGATGTAATACAACAATTCTACAATAATCTGTTTGTGGCGGGGGGCTTAAATTTGTTTTCACCCTTTTCTTATACATATAATTATCGTATTCATATCTATACCATTTATCCGATTGCAAGAAAACTTGAATTGACATGTGCACTACCGCAAATGTTTCTAAATTATAAAAAAAAACATTTTACAATATCCAGTTTGGGCCAGTGGCCTCAATTTCGTTTTTTTTCTTATAAGAGCTTTATAACTTTAATTTCAGACATAGCTATCACATGGTTGGATGGAGTTGAATCAACCGACAAATTTTTCTAATTTCGTACAAACATTTTACAATATTACTTTTAGGGCCAAGGGTCAAATTTGCAATTTTTTCTTATTGGAACTATAAAAATAAAATTTAAAATATAGATATTTTATGGGTGGATGGAATGGAATCAAATACATAAAAAAATTATATTTCAGTTTCTGTATTACATAATAAGGAGGTTTCTGAATGATTGCACCAATATACATAAGAATTAGCTAGAGTAACATAACGCCAAAAAGGAGATACTATTTAGAACATTCAGATCCGTAAAAACAACAATAGTTATTTTTTTTATTATATTACGGAAATAGAATAAATTTACATTCGCAAAAAATATATTTCCACTTAGTTTTAGCAAAAATTTAAGTATTATTATTACAAATTACAAATACCTTTAAAGTGACAACTGAATTATTTTAAGTATTGTATCCGAATATAAAAGTTTTGAAAAAAAATATTAATAAAAATACTATGCTCTAACAATAGCATCATAGTCACATTAATCCGGAAAACCCAAACATCTGTTATTCCCAGTGCGTATTTTAGTGCGTTTTCAATAATCTATATATATTTTTACATATATAAAAATGAATGTTTGTATGTCTGTCTGTATGTCTCGTATGAGCTCCTAAACCATTCATGCGATTGCGAAAAAACTTTAAACAGTTGTTTTCCACATAACCGGCCATTTAATTAAAGCATTAAAAATCTTATCAAATGTTCCGTTCCTAGCCATTGAACCTTAATTCGTTTTTTTTTCAAATTTGAACTTTGTAAAAATACTTTCCACATGCGCTCCTACGCCATTTATCCGATTCATATAAATCTGTGGTAAAATGTTGCGAACATGTTCATAAACATATCTAAAATATTACAATTGTTTTAAAATATTCAGTTTTGAGCCAGGGGCTTCATATTCGTTTTTCCTTATATGAGCTATATAAATATATTTTCAAACCGTATGCGCTCCTACACCAATCATGCGATTGCTACAAAACTTAGTGAGTTATTGTCCATGCGCAAATGCATTTTACTGTATTATTTAAACACTTTTAAAAATATTCCGTTTTCGGCCGTTAGCCCTTAATTCGTATTTTTCCAAATATGAGCTTTGTAAAAAATAATTTTCATATGCGCTCCTACGCCATTTTTTTAGATTCCGATAAAACTTTGGTGAGATGATGCAAGTATGTCCATAAAGGTTTCTAAATTATTACAACCGTTTTAAAGTATTCATTTTTGAGCCATGGGCCTCATATTCGTTTTTACTAATATGAGCTATATAAATATATTTTCAAACCGTATGCGCTCCTACACCAATCATGCGATTGCTACAAAACTTAGTGAGTTGTTGTCCATCTGCTAGTTCATTTTACTGTATTATTTAAACACTTTTAAACATATTCCGTTTTCGGCCGTTGGCCCTTAATTCTTATTTTTTCTTATATGAGCTTTGTAAAAAATAATTTTCATATGCTCTCCTACGTCATTTTTCCGATTCCGATAAAATTTTGGTGAGATGTTTCAAGTATGTCCATAAAGGTTTCTAAATTATTACAATCGTTTTACATTATTCAATTTTGAGCCAGGGGCCTCATATTCGTTTTTCCTTATATGAGCTTTATAAATATATTTTCAAACCCTATGCGCTCCTACACCAATCATGCGATTGCTACAAAACTTAGTAAGTTGTTGTTCATGCGCCAGTTCATTTTACTGTGTTATTTAAACACTTTTAAAAACATTCTGTTTTCGGCCGTTGGCTCTTAATTCGTATTTTTTCTAATATAAGCCTTGTAAAAAAATAAATTTCATATGCGCTCCTACGCCATTTATTCGATTGCAACAAAACTTAAAACTTTGGTGAGATATTGGGAGCGCGGCCGCAATGGTTTTTAAATTATTATAAACTTTTCAAAATATTCCAATTTTAGCCAGCGGCCTTATTTACGTTTTTTTCTTATACGAGCTATATAAAAATAATTTCAAACCGTATGCACTCCTGCACCATTCACACGATTGCGACACAACTTTGACGAGTTATTATCTATAAACATAACCATTCATTGACCCAAATTCTTATTTTTTTATTATATGCGCTTTGTAAAAAAAATGTTCTATGCGCTCCTATACCATTTTTCAAAATGCGATAAAAATTTATTGAGATGTTGTTCTATCGCCCACAAAAATTCTTAAATTACTACAACCGTTTTAAAATATTCAGTGTTGAGCCAGGTGCCCTATGTTTGTTTCTTACAAAATGAGCTATATAAATATAATTTCAAACCGCATGCGCTCCTACATCATTCAAGCGCTTGCAATAAAACTGAGGTGAGTTGTTGTCCAAGATCCAGAGCATTTTTCTAAGCCATTATAACTCTACTAAAGTATTCCATTTTTTTGGCAATCGCCCAAAATTCTTGTTTTTTTCCTTACATTAGGAGCTTTATAAAAAATAATTTCCGTATGCGCTCCTCTACATTATTACAATGCGATAAAATTTTAGAGAGATGTTGTGCGCGCGCCCGCCCGCAAAGGTTTCTTAATTGATTACAATTAGAAAAAAACATTTTACAATATTCCGTTTGGGTCAGTGACCCTAATTTTATATTTTCTTCTAAGAGCTTTGTAACTATAATTTCAAACATAGCTATTGCATGTGTGGAAGTAGCTGAATCCGAAGGCAAATTTTTCAAATTTAGTACATCCATTGTACAATATTCCAATTAGGGCTGGGGACCCTAAATTCAATTTATTTTCTAAAATGAGCTTTATCAATTAAATTTATAACGAGATATCAACACTACAACCCTTGAACAAATGACACATTTGTAGTAAAGCAGAGAAAACATGTTTTTACAAATTTAGTGTAGAGAGTATTTTTGTTATGTGTATAAATAAGCTTGAATTTTGTGACGTATTTTAGAATCGGAAATGACATCGAAATCGCGTTTTTTTTTTTTCAACTAAGAGTATTTCTTGAATAGAGTCTTATAATTTCGGAGTTGTTTTGTGTTATGTAAATACATTTTACACCAATCGATGGTTTCTCAAGTAATTAAATAACACACTTGACACTAAGAGTATTTCTTGAATAGAGTCTTATAATTTCGGAGTTGTTTTGTGTTATGTAAATACATTTTACACCAATCGATGGTTTCTCAAGTAATTAAATAACACACTTGACAGCGTAGATATTGAACTATGGTAATTTTTTACCGCTGGAATTTACGATTTATAAATTAATGAGAAACTATACAACTGGAAATCTCCTGCCAACAATGAACGTACCTATTGTGCGAGGTTTTCATGTAAAAAGATGGGAGATCCTAACGTGTAAGAATTACATTCACCATCAAAACCATTATCATTGTTGGTATCAGGTGACAATAGCCAATCAAAACATTTCTTGGAAGACATACGCAAATGCAATTCATGTTTCCAAATGACATCGTTCGGTGCAACAAATATCGTGCGGGAGAATTACATGCCAACATTTAAAGTAAAGTGAAAGGCCAAATTTACCATCGTGTAGGATCTCTGATGCCAATGCTAAACACAGATCACAAATGTCTTCAAATGATTTCATGGGGAATACCGATGAGCAAATCGATCAACGTTGTCATATCAATACGGGCACTAAACGAGAAATCGTCGCTGCAATGCAAACGTTTTTTTTTGCAACACAAAGAATTAATTCCAATGTATAGAGTTGAACTTGAAACGATGCCGACTGATGAATACAAAGTCATAGTTAGAGCAGACTAAACACCTGTCGGCCAACATGAAAGATAATACAATGCACCAACAATTGATGAAGTGGCGATCATTTTAGTTGACAAAGAATTTAACTCAAGTGATATAATTCTTCATCACAAAAGTGTTGATGTTCAGTGAGTCTCAGAAACTCATCGCTCATACGTTTGATTGCAATATCCTATTTTATTTTGGCAACGAGAAGATGGATATCACTTAGACATCAAATTGAGAAATTCGAATAAGAAAGACAGTGCCATGAAATACTATTCAAATCGATTGATGATTCATGAGTTAAGAATGACCTCTCGGAATCGATCTGCAAACAAACTTTACGCTCTTGATTTGCAACGAGAAACGCACTTTGATATCGAAGCATTAGGTATGGTACATTTTTTCAAATGAATCTTCCGAAATTGGTTCCATTGAAGTTACTATTTTAAATGTAAAATTTAAACTAGGTGGTGTACTTTTGCCATTCACCCCAATGATTCCAACAGATATGCCATTTGAATTCAAACGCCTACAGTTTCCGATGCGACACGCGTCTACAATGACTATCTTCAAAGCACAGGGACAATCGCTACAAGTTTGCGGACTAAATTTGGAAAACCCATGCTTCGCCCATGGACAGATGTATGTGGCCTGCTCTTGCGTCGGAAAATCTTCTGATTTATTCGTGTATATACCAGATGGAAAAACAAGAACAACTTTGAGTATTTAAAAGCTCTTGAAGAAACATAACATGCAAACACTTTCTTTCCTTGAGTTGCATTGCAACGCATGCCGGGTACTCGCTAGTGCGAAATAAAAATAAAATTCATTTGATCTAATAAATAATTCATACGACGTCATTCGTGATTGCCTATTTTAGTAAATAAAAAAAGTAAAACAGAGTAGAGTTAAACCCGAAAAAATAAACGCAACAAAACAGCGAACGTGTCGGCAGAAAGCCTTCGTCAGCAAAGAAACAACAGAAAATAAACAGTATAAAAATAAAAATAAGAAATATCACTTAGCTGGTAAGTACTATCAGTGGGCAGCAATAGAAGTTGCTGCACTATCTATCTATCTATCTATCTATCTATCTATCTATCTATCTATCTATCTATCTATCTATCTATCTATCTATCTATCTATCTATCTATCTATCTATCTATCTATCTATCTATCTATCTATCTATCTAAATTTAAAAATTTTTAATAAAAAAATACATGAATATATATATATATATATATATATATATATATATATTGAAATAATTTCGGATTCTGGATAACGATCATAGTTATTTTCTATTATTTTGCGGAAATCGAATAAATTTAAGCGCGTAAAAAATTATTATGTATCAGGTTTTATTAAAGTTTAAGTTTAGGTATCGCTATAAATTACAAAGACATTTTAAGTATAAACTAAGGAACTATTTTTAGCCCCTTAATATGTGTTGAAAGTTTTAAAATATTTAAATGATGAAAACGTTATGATAAAAAAAAATTAGACTGTTTGCACTGTTATCGGAAAAATCCAAGCATCAGTTCTTTTTAGTGCGTTTTAAGTGCGTTGTTAATATTGCGAAATTAAAATTAATGTGTGCCAAATAATCACGCAAATGATTTTTTAGCGCAAATTGCCTATTCAGCCAAAGCTAAAAGTTCTCTGATTAAATAACCGCACTTGACAAAACTGATAATTTATTTTCCAATTCTAAAAAAATAAAATGACTCAAGATAAATGATTGCTTTGGAAAATTGTTAAAATTTGCTATACATTAATAGACATTTAGCTTTATATTTTTAACATTTAAGACGCTATTACTTTTTATTTATTCAAAAAATATATTTTTACAAATTTATAAAAGAGTAAAAAATTAACCGTTATGTATACTTGTCATAAGAAAATGGCGTTTAATTTAATCAGTGCAGCGAAACAAAACAGCCAAACCGCATTTACTAATTAACTTACCACTAAATAGATAGATAGATAGATAGATAGATAGATAGATAGATAGATAGATGGATGGATGGATAGACAGATAGATAGATAGATAGAAAGACATGTAGACAGACATGCAAATAGAAAGATAGATAGATAGATAGATAGATAGATAGATAGATAGATAGATAGATAGATAGATAGATAGATAGATAGATAGATAGATAGATAGATAGATAGATAGATAGATAGATAGATAGATAGATAGATATGTTTTGTTTCCTTGTTTCCTATCTTATTTTTCATCTACATTTTTCTTTCTCTTTTTATTTTCTTTTCTGAAACTACTACTAATCTTATTTCTATTTTTTTTCGTAATCTTTTTTTATGATTTTTTTTGCTTTCGAAAGCTTCCTAGGGAAGATTTTTTTTTTTTTAAATTTATTTTTTTATTTTTTTAATTATCCATTTATTTAATTTTTTTTGCGTTCCCTTTGGGTATAACCTTAATTAGTTTTACTCATTTAATATTTATATGATATATATATATACATATACACACACATACATAAGGCTGCTATGTTAAAATATTTCTTCTTTGGTGTGTACATATTTTCTTGATTCCAATGGCCTCCAAATATTGCAATGTTGAATATGTCAATACCTGAAAAGTGTAAAATATTTTTAAAATATTTATATATCTATATGGTATATATTTATATTTATAATATTATAAAAATCTATGGTATATACTAATATATATTATAGAAATATATGGTATTTATTTATATATATTTACAATATATGACATATATTTATGTATATATTATAAATCAAAAATAAATTGTGTGTATATTTATATATATATATATATATATGTATATATATATATATATAACTATCTATCTATCTATCTATCTATCTATCTATCTGTCTATCTGTCTATCTGTCTATCTATCTATCTATCTATCTATCTATCTATCTATCTATCTATCTATCTATCTATCTATCTATCTATCTATCTATCTATCTATTTATCTATCTATCTATCTATCTATCTATCTATCTATCTATCTATCTATTTATCTATCTATCTATATTTATACTCAGACACATGATATATTATTTTCCTTGCCTTTCATTGTTTGATATGTTAAAGACTTTTTTTTAGCGCAGTCGCATCACGCTACCACCATATTCTCTTAGACCAAGCAACGTCGACGCAGCAGTTTCAACACTTCCCCTTTTGTTGTCAAGACTAAACACATACGCTTCCCTGATTGCAGTTTTCAAGTACGCCACAGTTTCTTTTTTAGTTGCAATGTTGTTAACGCCATTGTTTGCGCATGCTGTAAAATTTCGGACATAGTGGTTCAGATTGCCGACTTTCTAACAGGTTTCTTAACACCTTCGAAATATTACGCAGCACAAACTGTGCCCTGTCTTTAAACACTTTAATATGAAAAACCAGCCGGGTAAGTAGACTTAAAAATTAGCGCTATCATGGCTAACACAAACACACCCAAGAGGGTGAAGTACGATCACAATCTTATCCTGACCTATGGATTTAAAGACACATCTATTTCGCAAACACCTTCTGGGATGATTGTCTACCTTATTTTCCAGTTAATGCATAATGGCTGTGTTGTTTATGGTTGAAATGGCTAGAAAGACTTTGACATTGTATGCTTGTAATTAGTTTTTGTAGTGTTGCGTTTGTTTTAAATATGGTAGATTATAGATTTGTTTTTTGTTGACTTAGTACCGCGCTTCGAGCCTTTGGGCATGAAGCGTTTTTTTGAAATGAACTTTATTATTATAATTATTATTATTATGGTACACTAAATCCGCATGTCATGAACGTCATGTTCCTATTCACATCTTTGACCCAGCTACGCACCTTCACTTCATGAAAAATTAGAGTGGATTAATTCGTCTCTTTTATTTCCCTCTCCCTAACGTATGTTTTGTTTCCATGTTTCCTAACTTATTTTTCAACTACATTTTTCTTTCACAATTCATTTGCTTCACTGAAACTACTACTAATCTTATAACTATTTTTTTTCGTAATCTTTTTTTATGATTTTTTTTGCTTTCGAAAGCTTCCTAGGGAAGATTTTTTTTTTTTTTATATTTATTTTTTTATTTTTTTAATTATCCATTTTTTTAATTTTTTTTGTTTTTCCTTTTTGTTTAATCTTTATTTGTTTTTCTTTTTTTATATTT
>CAXITT010000120.1:1087372-1139568 GCA_964033795.1 Lymnaea stagnalis
AGATAGATAGATAGATAGATAGATAGATAGATAGATAGATAGATAGATAGATAGATAGATAGATAGATAGATAGATAGATAGATAGATAGATAGATAGACAGATAGATAGATAGATAGATAGATAGATAGATGCTATATAGATAGATAGATAGATAGATAGATAGATAGATAGATAGATAGATAGATAGATAGATAGATAGATAGATAGATAGATAGATAGATAGAGAGAGAGAGAGAGAGGGATAGAGAGAGACATGGATCTGAAAAACAGCCCAATTTTTATGGCAGGCCCTGAAAACAATGACATTTTCAGAAACCAACTCTTTTTGCTTTCCCGAGATAAAAGAGACTCGGACATGCTAGAAGCCAATTCCCTGCTATTTAAACACATAAGGGCACAAAAGGGTGTCATCGTAACCCATGTTCCTACTTGATTGAATTTGATAAGTTTACTTTCACTCTAGAAATATTAAAAAAATGATGACTTTACAGTCACAACTCGCAACGTGATTTTAACCATCTTTTGTAAAAAGTGCGGTAAATTATATGTAGGAGAGACAGGTCGTAGCCTTCTTAGAGAAGATCTCTATAACACAAATAAACAATCTTTCTCCCCAGTCTCCATATATTTTAATAGCCTATACCTTAACGGAGCTTTAGTCATCGCAGTTACTGGTACACTTGATACGAGTATCAAGCTACACCTGCAGCATTGGTTTTATATTAGTTACAAGTACCAAAAGAGGAAAAGTCTTACAATAGTAGAAAACAAAGGCAAAAGTTTGGTTAGAATTTAAATGCAGATATCAGTCTTTCAATTTCTGTTAATATAATGCATTTTAAAAATAAAATTTAGAATTTTTGTTGTAAATTTTATATGAAATTTTCTAAATTTTTAGATATTTTTTTAAAAATAGTTTTTGGGATGGCGGGTGGGTATATAAATCATTTTCATCAAATTAAAAGTAAATAGCTATTTTCTGAATATATGAAATTAAGCATTATGTTATTTTTAAAGAAAAAGTAGACTATTGCGTGGTAAAACTGGACTATAATATACACATGTTTATTTAGTTAATGGGTATGCAACTAGTGTGCTGGAGAAAAATTGGTGTCTTAACATCCTTGGAATGCTTTTTTATTGATGGTTATTTAAAATTAAAAAAACAAACAATTTTTTACAACATAGTATGTGTAGATGGGGGATTAGTTTTTGCCCCAGACAGAAAAACGATTTTACGTACACTAGCTGAGCATGTTTAATAAGTATAGTTATACCATAAATCACAAATAAATTACATAGGATACATGGATGGTATCGATAGTTTTGAAAGTATTGAAATACATATTTATCATTTTCTTCTAAAAACAAATCCAAGTGGAGAAATTCGTATAAGTTGTTAGGGATGACTATCTTTACGTTAAGATTTTCTTTTAAAGTAATACATAATATATATAATTTATTATATGTATGTATGTATGTATGTATGTATGTATGTATGTATGTGGGATATCAATTTTCAGTTCAATGGATACATAAGATAGGTTTTCTCATGTCTCAGGCAAGTAGGAAAGTGGAAAATAATGGATGTGCTTTCCTTAGTCAAAAATAACATTCAGATTTGGCTAATGTTTAAAAGGATAAGTGATGAGTACACAATTATGAAAATAAACACTTTTTTTTCTATGAAAAGTATTGTAAACATTTTTTTTTGCGAAGGTAATAATTATACAATATTTTTAATTTTGCACATTACACTAAGATTTAAAGTATACATTTTACTTCAAACTATATTTTGAACTTTTATCAGAGAGAAAGAAAACGGCGTTAAGGCTCTGATTCGATAGACCTACCCCAAGACAACATTTCGCAACAAAAATGTTGACATTGGCAATGCAGTTCCGGTCAAGCTACACCCTTATAAGGTAAGTCCAGAAAAAAAAACTTAAAATTATCTTGTCTGAAATGACATACATGCTTGAAAATAAACAAAGCTCTAGTAACTGGTTTTAAACATGTATTTTAGTCCTAAAGCCTGACAAAAGTTACCGGTTTGCAGTGACTTCAGGAAAGTGAATTCAGTTATAAAGTGTGCTCATTTCCGATTCGAAGGATAGATGATCTTATAGATCGAATTAGCGTTGCCAAATATGTAACCAAGATAGACCTAGGAGAGGTTATGTAAAACCTGTTTAAGCTAAGATAAATCCTATTATATCACTTCAATCAACAACTATTAGAAAAAAGTTCATGATATTTTGGGGAATGACAGGCTACTATAGAAAATTTTGCAACCATTTCTTAGTTCTTGCTACTCCCTTTTGTAATATGTTAAGGAAAAAAGCAACATTTCATTGGTCAGATGCTTGTCAGGAAGCATTCAAAAACATAAAAAATATAGATAATGCTCCTGTTCTCATTGCACCAGACTTTAACAAGCAGTTTAAATTAGGTGTAGATGCCTGTGTTATTTTTTCAAGAAGATGACCATGGTGTAGATGATCATGTATGTTATTTCTCAAAGAAAATTAACTCCCATCAAACAACTCCATTTTTAGGTTTTGGAAAATGTCCCGCTCTTTCTGTATTGAAAATCTTACTTTATTTATTGCATCTCTTGTTTGAAAGAGGTCTGACTACAATGATTTTAAAAAAAAGGATATGCGAAAACTATGTTTGCAAGTAAGCACAGTTGCCCTCTACAAGAAGGAAACATTGAATATAAAATACGGTTAAATCCCGGGGCGTAGCAGTGGTTCCTGAAGCTTTCAATTATTTAAATGATAATCACCATACAGAAATAATCAGGCTTTAGTTTGTGTTATTTCTTAGATTACTCACATTCAAGGAGTACCTTTTACTTTTCGATTAGCTGAATTAAAATACTGTTGTAAATTAAAATCCGAGATTAGATTCAACAGGTATACTTAAAAAGTACATTTATATTAATTATATAATTAGCATGAATATAGCCTATTACCTTCGTCACATTGCTTGCCTTTTGTCGTTAGACTATTGACTCCTTTGCTTTTTTATCATAAGGAAAGAAAGGAGAATTATTACCTTAAGATTGTATTCCTTTTAAAGACAATACACAGAAAATAAATATCAATATACAACTAAAAATAAATATACAATTAAGTTTATGTGGTACTATTTGGAATTACAAGTTTATAAATTTCATGGTATGCCACAAAGGGAAAGAAGCATGAAATATTAAATATTGTTTTATACAACATGATATTTAAATATAGTATTATAGGGCTTTGTTGATGTTTGATTGAATAAACATGTCATCAAATTTGTTGAATTAAAAAATTATAAATAAAATCTAATGCTGATAGCTGGCCATAATTTATTGCCTTTTGAAGTTAAAATGTAAAGGAGGATGAAGCCAATTGAGTCATGTAACTGAATAAAAAAACGAACTGACCTTAAATGTATCACTTTTAGATGTAGGGCCCAATTCATGTTGTTTAGTGTTGAAAATGAAAGATTTTTTGCATTAAACTCTACAAAACAGAAAAGTGTTTAAAACATATTTAGAATTTAGGAGCCAAAATGATCAATAAATTGATCGTGGGCCCTTAAGATATAGAAGAAGAAGAAGAAGAATGTTGCGAACACATTTTTTTTGCACGTTTTTGGCTTTTGTTTGTTTGTTGAAAAAGGACTATGTTCCCAACACAGCTAAAGTCATGTAAATGTGTTATTTTCTGTTTGATGAAAAGTGATTTGTGATATATAGTTAAAATATGATGCAGTAGACTGAAGACTGCTGAGATCGAACTTTATTTTGTTCATAAAAATTGTAAATCTCACCTATGCAGCACGCAGGTTGAGCGTTAACAAAAAAACACACTTATTTGAAAGTTTAAAGAGATAATGTTACAAAATATAAAACATAATAAAACATTAGTAGAGATACACATATTCATTGTGTTCAAATGTTATGTTATTTTATTGCTGGGATATAATTAAGATAAAAACGCACGTTTGTATATTTGAAAGACTATTCTTAAAGAACAAAATTATGAAGAGAGACTGTATAAAATTAAAAATGTGTAAAATTTTACCAAAAAATCCTTATTTTATGAAAATTAATGTTTGATAACACAGTTATTTTATCATTACATATACAACGAAAGCAATATCATAATATAATTAATTGGTATTGAAGTATGTTAAATAATTTGATTTCTAATTGTATTAGAGAACCCTCATTAACGGCAAAATTTACAAGAAAGCAAAACACATGTTTGGCTAATTCACATAATATTTCGTTTTCTTGTTACAAGGTAATATCATTCTAGAATAAAACCATACCTAATGTTGATTAAATGAAATAGAATGAAATAATGATGCCAATTAGTACTCTTAAGACAAAAATAGGGTTTGGTCAATATTAAAAATAAATAAAACAACAAAAAAAAAAAAGTTTATTACTACTAGGAGGAGCCCAGGGGAGGGAGGATTCGCTTCAGACATGTTCCTGATTTGCAAGCAAAATAATTATACAAGACACATCTACATTTAAAAATAGATTTCAATCCCAGGACCACACAAGTTTTTAAGAAAAATAATAAATTAAAGGAAATGTGTCCATCGCAGGAAAGCCCTGATAATGCCTTTTTAAAAATTTAAGAATGCATCTTTCCAACTTTTGTTTGTTTGTTAATTTTTTAAAAAAATATATCAGTTAATCGTAACAAATGTAGCTATATGTCTAGACTTGTAAAACCTAGTTGACAAAGTTGTACCAATGAGCTCATATGTTATAGCATACACGTTTTTATGCCCCGATGGTATTGCACCAATTTGTCATTCATGATGAAACTTTAACCAGCGCCTTAACGCAGTAAAGCTGACACACTAATTAATTGTTGATGTCTATTGAAAGACCAAAGCAAACTATTTGAATGAATAAAAAAAACAATTAAAACACAATAACAGCTTTATACCATGATGCCATTAACTGTTTTGTAAGCAATCACAATTTTGAAATTAAAATTTTGCTTGAAAAGATAGTTTTGCTGCTTTTAAAAATCACAGAGTGTCCAAAATGAATGGGTTAACATTACAAAGATCATATCTGGAAATATGTTAAACCTGACTTATTTGTAACACTCGCGTGTAATCCTAAATAGAGGTTAATGAAAGAAAACTTTCTTCCGGGTGAATAAACTTTCAACATGTATGATTTAGTAGCCAGAGTGTTTGACTTGGAACTTTGTAACTGTCAAAAAGCATGAATTGCAATATCATAACCAGATGATCACTCAGAATGCGATACTTGCTCAACCGTATGCGCTCTTACACCAATCATGCGATTGCTACAAAACTTAGAGATTTGTTGTCCATGCACCAGTGCATTTTACTGTGTTATTTAAACACTTTTAAAAATATTCCGTTTTCGGCCGTTGGCCCTTAATTCGTATTTTTTCTAATATGAGCTATGTAAAAAATAATTTTCATATGCGCTCCTACGCCATTTATCCGATTCCGATAAAACTTTGGTGAAATGTTGCAAGCATGTTCATAAAGGTTTCCAAATTATTACAACCGTTTTAAAGTATTTTGAGCCAGGGGCCTCATATTCGTTATTCCTTATATGACCTTATAAATATATTTTCAAACCGTATGCGCTCCTACACCAATCATGCGATTGCTACAAAACTTAGTGAGTTGTTGTCCATGCGCTAGTGCATTTTACTGTGTTATTTAAACACTTTTAAGAACATTCTGTTTTCGGCCGTTGGCCGTTAATTCGAATTTTGGCTATAAGGAGCTTTGTAAAAAATAACTTTCATTTGCGCTCCTACGCCATTTATCCAATGCCGATAAAACTTTAGTTAGATGTTGCAAGCATGTCCATAAAGGTTTCTAAATGAATATAACTGTTTTAAAGTATTCAGTTTTGAGCTAGGGGCCTCATCTTTCGTTTTTACTTACATTGCTATATAAATATAATTTCAAACCGTATGCGCTCCTACACCAATCAAGCGATTGCTACAAAACTTAGAGATTTGTTGTCCATGCACCAGTGCATTTTACTATGTTATTTAAACACTTTTAAAAATATTCCGTTTTCGGCCGTTGGGCCTTAATTCATAGTTTTTCTTATCTGAGCTTCGTAAAATATATTTTTCATATGCGCTCCTACGCCATTTATCCGATTGCAATAAAACTTAAAACTTTTGTGAGACGTTGTATTTACGGCCGCAAAAGCTTTTAAATTATTATAAAGTTTTCAAACTATTCCAATTTTAGCCAGAGGCCCTATTTACGTTTTTTTTCTTTTACGAGCTATATAAATATAATTTCAAACCGTATGCGCTCCTGCACCATTTATGCAATTGCGACAAAACTTGGACGAGTTGTTATCTATAAAGATAACCATTCATTACAACATTTTTAAAATATTTCTATTTGGGCCGTTGACCCAAATTCTTATTTTTTCTAATATGCGCTTTGTAAAAAATAATTTACTATGCGCTCCTATACCATTTTTCAGAATGCGATAAAAATTTAGTGAGATATTCTTCTATCGCCCACAAAAGTTCTTAAATTACTACAACCATTTTAAAATATTCAGTGTTGAGCCAGGGGCCCTATGTTTGTTTCTTACAAAATGAGCTATAGAAATATAATTTCAAACCGCAAGCGCTCCTACATCATTCAAGCGCTTGCGATAAAACTGATGTGAGTTGTTTTCCATAAGCCAGAGCATTTTTCTAAGCCATTATAACTCTACTAAAATATTCCGTTTTTTGGCAATTGGCCCCAAATTCGTGTTTTTTTCCTTACATTAGGTTCTTTATAAAAAATAATTTCCGTATGCGCTCCTCTACATTATTACAATGCGATAAAATTTTAGAGAGATGTTGTGCGCCCGCCCGCAAAGGTTTCTTAAATGATTACAACCATTTTAAAATACTCCGTTTTTAGCCAGGGGTCCAATGTTCGTTTTTTCTATATAAGCTATACAACTATAATTTCAAGCTATACAACTATAATTTCAAACAGAGCTAATGCATGAATGGGTAGCTTTTTAATCAAATACAAATAGTGATATTAAATTGAGTGTGTGACATATTAAGTAGGTTTCTGAAGTAATACACCAATTCTACAATATTCCATTTGTGGCGGGGGGTCCTAAATTCGTTTTCCACACTTCTAGTATCTATATAATTATAGTATGCATTTCTATACCATTCATTCGATTGTGATCAAACTGAGTCAAGTGAAATGCTCTCTAACGAAATTGTTTCTTAATTAGAAAAAACATTTTACAATATTCCGTTTGGGCCAGTGACTCTTATTTCATATTTTCTTCTAAGAGTTTTGTAACTATAATTTCAAACAGAGCTATTGCATGTGTGGAATTAGCTGAATCCGCCGGCAAATTTTTCAAAGTTAGTACATCCATTGTACAATATTCCAATTAGGGCTGGGAACCCTAAATTCAATTTATTTTCTTAAATGAGCTTCATCAATATAATTTATAACGGAGATATCAACACTACCGACCTTGAACAAATGACACATTTGTAGTAAAGCAGAGAAAACATGTTTTTACATTTTTAGTGTAGAGTGTATTTTTGTTATGTGTATAAATAAGCTTGAATTTTGTGAAGTATTTTAGAATCGGAAATGACATCGAAATCGCATGTTTTTTTTCAACTAAGAGTATTTCTTGAATAGAGTCTTATAATTTAGGAGTTGTTTTGTTTTATGTAAATACATTTTATACCAATCGATGGTTTCTCAAGTAATTAAATAACACACTTGACAACGTAGGTATTGAACTATGCTCATTTTTTTACCGCTGGAATTTACGATTTATAAATTAATGAGAAACTATAGAACTGGAAATCTCTTGCCAACAATGAACGTACCTATTGTGCGAGGTTTTCATGTAAAAAGATGGGAGATCCTAACGTGTGAGAATTACATTCACCATCGGAACCATTATCATTGTTGGTATCAGGTGAAAATAGCCAATCGAAACATTTCTTGGCAAACATACGCAAGTGCAATTCATGTTTCCAAATGACATCGTTTGGTGCAACAAATATCGTGCCCGAGGACTACATGCCAACATTTAAATTAAAGTGCAAGGCCACATTTACCATCGTGTATGATCTCTGATGCCAATGCCAAACACAGATCACAAATGTCTTCAAATGATTTCATGGGGAATACTGATGAACAAATCGATCAACGTTGTCATATCAATGCGAGCACTAAACGAGGCATCGTCGCTGCAATGCAAACGTTATTTTTGCAACACAACGAATTAATTCAAATGTATAGAATTGCACTTGAAAAGATTCCTACTGATGAATACAAAGTCATAGTTATAGCAGACTAAACACCTGTCAGACAACATGAACGACAATACAATGCACCAACAATTGATGAGTGGCGATCGTTATAGTTTGCAAAGAATTTAACTCACGTGATATAATTCTTCTTCGCAGAAGTGGGAATGTTCAGCGAGTATCATAAACTCATCGCTCATACGATTGATTGCAATATCCTATTTTATTGTGGCAAGGAGAAGATAGATATCATTTTAACATCAAATTGAGAAATTCGAATAAGAAAGTCAGTTCCATGAAATACGATTCATATCGATTGATGACTCATGAGTGGGGAATGACCTCTCAGAATCGATCTGCAAACAATCTTTTCGTTCTTGATTTGCAACGAGAAACGCACTTTGATATCGAAGCATTAGGTACGGTACAATTGTTCAAATGAACCTTCCGAAATTGGTTCCAGTGAAGTTACTATTTTAAATGGAAAATTTAAATTAGGTGATGTACTTTTGCCATTCATCCCAATGATTCCAACATATATGCCATTTAAATTTAAACGCCTACAGTCTCCGATGCGTTACGCGTCTACAATGACTATCTACAAAGCACAGGGACAATCGCTACAAGTTTGCGGACTAAATTTGGAAAACCCATGCTTCGCCCATGGACAGATGTATATGGCCGGCTCTCGCGTCGGAAAATCTTCTGATTTATTCGTGTATATACCAGATGGAAAAACGAGAACCACTTTGAGTATTTAAAAGCTCTTGAAGAAACATAAATAACATGCAAACACTTTCTTTCTTTGAGTGGCATTGCAACGCATGCCGGGTTCTCGCTAGTTTATTTATATTTAACAGTAGCATCTTATGATTAATATGTGTTGAGGTAAATATCTATTGTATTTGGACCTTGAAATGTTTAATCAAAATTGATACGTTTCACAACCTTCAGACTGCAAAGTAAGTTAACACTTAACACAATGTTGTAGTGTAATTTTGGAAGTGATTTTTGGGCCCGTGCACATGAAAGGTGTTTTATTATTTGAAACACATAACAACTAAAATTGAATATCTATACCAATTATAATTTTATAAGGATACTGTATGCCGGATATTTAAGTGTTATGCAACGCTAAAACTTGGAAAGTAATATTTAAATTGTCCGTTTTATGGTAAATTGGAAGCTTAATATAGAATTTAAAAAATGTGTAAAATAGTGATATTTGTTTTGATAAAAATCAAGATCAAACCACGATTTACACTATATAGAAACATTAATAGTTTTACAAAAACACACTTTCTTTTAATCCATTTCTAACAATGATCAGAATTCAATAAAATTAAATTTATTAACTTTAAAAAATACACTGATTTATAATTATCATTCTTTTACTTCTTGCTTTTTTAAGGAATATGTAATTAAATGTTAAAGGCTAGGGCTACATATTTAAATCATAAGTGAAGTTTAGTTGAAAATGTATGACATAAATTAATATTTTACCTCTTATATCCTCTTGTATTTGGGTTCCAGATTGTTCCATAGTTTCCTTTACTTCTTCTATATATTTCGGTAAGTAAAGAGATCAACATGTTTATATTTTAAATTTCAAAAAGTCATTGAAAAAACTCTTGTATGATTTTAAAAAATACAAATATTAGTATTTTCATAATTTTCGATTGCAATCAAGTAAATACAAAAAAAATGTATAAAAAGATATGCAACTGTTGTCTTGTTTGTTAATTTTTTTTTTTTTAAAATAAAATATATTGTGTTTTTCGAATTTCATTATAATCTTTACCTAACGATAAGTAAAGACAAAACGTAAAACAAATTAATATGTTTTTTACATAATAAACATCATATAAAATGTCTATAGAATTCGCTTATAGCAAGGTGTATTCTTTTTTTTCTTGTTGTATACTATTTTTTAAAACAATTTTATGAGCGTTTGCAAATGTTCACGACTTATTTTCAACAAATGTTTTAAAGATAGAAAAATAAACACATGTGTGGATACAAGGATTGAGATAGAGAGAGCGTAAGAGTGAGTTGATGAAGGAGATAGTCATTGCTAAATTTGGAAGTAAAACAAAGGCTGGATGAAACCCTTGCCCTCCCCGTGCCTCATGAAACCTAAGAAAGNTATATTTAATGGGGGTAAAAGCTTGCCATTTTTTAAATGGTAAATGATGTTTAAAATGGTGTTTAAGTCATGTTTTTCTTACATCTTGTACAAGATGTCTGGGTGACACAAAATTTGGCAACGATGGGCGTGGCTTAGTGGTAAATAGTCTCCCTTAAATTCGAATACTTGTAAACACAGTCTATTCGTTCTTTAATTAAACAAAGAAATGTGAAGAGCAACACTTTATTAATTACTGTCATTTCAAACAACAAAGATAGCCATCTAAGTGAACAAATGTAAAACAAAAATTGGGGTAAAATATGGTGTATGCCTTTAAAGCTATAATAGATATTACAGCTTTTCAGACCAAACAAAGTTTTTGGTTTTTTTTTAATTCTAAGAGAAATAAAACACACTGAGAATTTATTTGCTGAAGGAAATGTACTTAAATTTCCATTACAAAAATCAAAAAGTACAAGTAGACATGATCAGCTTCAACATAGCAGAAAAGATCTCTTGCGCAAACAGTAGCATGTTGATTTCTTCATTACAGTCTTTCTCTTGATCTAGGCAGTTTGTTCTCATCATGTTCTTCAACGTCTGATGGAATCACTCAAGTGTTCCCTGTGACTCAGGATGACATGCACTCGACAAAGTGTGATATACCAAATTGGTTCATCACTTGTTTAAATATTCCAGCCTTGAAGTTGGTTTCCTCGTCAGACTGTACAAACTTTTAAAGACCAAGCAATGTAAAAAAAAAACAACATCGTCATGGCTTGGACGATGTTTGGAGTCTAAATATTGCTTCTGGGAAACTTGTTGACGCACACATGATTGTCAGCAAGTATTGGTGACCTGATTTTGTCTCTAGCAGAGGTCCAACGCAGTCTATAATCATGCGACTAAAAGGGTATTAGAATGCTGGAATGGTTTGAAGAGGAGCTGCTGGTATCTTCTGATTTGGTGTCTCTACGACCTGACAAGTATGACATCATCTGCAGGAGTCAACCACATCTTTCTTGATTTCGGAGCAAAATAAGTGCGGCAGGATTTTTTGATATGTCTTGTTTACTTCCAAATGACCCGAAAATTGTGAATCATGGGCTAAGTTCAGGACCTCGTTCCGGAATGGTGTAGAAACTACTATCTGATGACCTATCCTCCATCCTTCGTCAGCATTTGCATCTGGAAGTGGCCATATTCTCGTACTTATGTCATCTTGAATGAAGTAAAATACAGGGAATTTATTAGCTTTTTCTTGAGTAAAAGCTCAAAACGAAGTTTAAATATTTCTGGATCACTCTTCTGCTCTTCATAAAGTTTCATTCGAGTTGGAGTTTTGTGACTCCTTGTCTCATCGTTTAGACTGTCAAAATTTGTTGTTCCCAGATCAATTTCAGGAAGGTGTTTATTGCTTTTTGGTGAGAACTCCTTTATAGAGATCTTTGAATTCATGGCCCTTGTAACCGCACAAGCTGGATACATTTCGGGATCTTTTTCCTGCGATTCAGTGAAACAAGATTTAAGAGTAATGATGGGTTCGGCTATCACCTTTCCACCAGCTAAGTTATTGCCTAGCAGCAACGAGATGCAGTCCAATGGTAATTTTTTCGGAAACCCATAACCACAGGTCCAGAGACTAGGTCTGATTTGAGGTTGATGAGATATAAAGGTACATCTATGCATCCCAGCTCTACACCTCGTAACAGGATGTTGCTCCCAGTAACATTAGATTTTGACGAGAAAAATATGCCCTCAAGTAGCAAGGACTAAGAAGCACCTGTATCTGGTAAGATTTTTATTGGTCTTAGACTGGAAAAATGACCTGGTATTGATACGAATCCTTCCGATATAAAAGGCATAAAATCGTGTATGACATCAGCAGTTTCTGATGTAGAAGTCTGGACCTTGGTAGAAAATCACTTGTTGGAGTTTTGAGAACATTCGGCTAGGGTAGAGGAAGTAAAACTATGTGTAGAGTCTTGAAATATTGCACACAAGTCCTCTGGAGTTAGACCTCTTCTTGGAGTGAAAGGATATTGGCGACAAGCTCATGAAACTCGCAGTCGAAGCAGGAACTTGGCTGGAGACGGTAAAACTAGCATTTTTGTTCATAATAGATTTCTTTGTTGAGTCGTGACAAAAATATTTGAAATGTTTTTGGACATCTTGAGATCAAAAACTCTTGAATTTTGAAAATTATGTTTCCAGATGTCTGACGTACAACGTACAAGCGGAGACTTTGTGTGGTGTACCAGGATGTGTGGTCTTCTAAGTTTTCTTTTTGAGTTTCCAGCACTCATCCTTCATATGTCCTTCTTTTGTACAGTAGGCACATGTGTCTTTTACACTTGCTTGTTTTTTACCATGCGTTATTAAATTTTGTTTAGGTTTACTGTAATTTGATTCAGTTTTCTTATTGTGCCTTTCTTTTATGGTGTCAAATGGGTTCTGTGATAGTTGATATGAGATTGTGAAGTCTTCAGCTAACACTGCTGCTATATGTGCGTCAACTTCGCCACGATCTTCAACAATATGTATTCGCTGCTCTGTATGAACACAATTCTTGCACTCCTCCATCAGAATGAGGTTATTGAACTTTTTGAAGTCTGTGTCGGTTTTTCTTGTGTTCTGCCACTTGTCCAGGAGTCGTTTCTTTTCCCGGAGGAACTCTACATGAGTCTGGCCATCACGTTTCCACAGCTTCCTAAAACGATTTTACGATATGCTCCGAAGACACATTCATAAGCCTTAAGTCTTAAGGATTTCACAATGTTATAGTCCTCGCGCTTTTGCACGTTCAAGGACACGAACATTTTGGCAGCCCTTTTCTCTCAGAACTAGTTGCAGTAAAGAAGACCGTACATTTTCAGGAATTTTAAAATGTTGGGCAGTTATTTCAAACTGTTCAAAATATTGGTCCACCTCTTTTTATGGAAATTTTGGGAAAACTTTTGCAAATTTAATTGCATCGCAAACCTTACCAGCAGGAGCCGTGAGTCTATTTTCCATTACTTCCAAATAGGCCGTTATCTCCATTTCTTTTAATTTTATTTGTAGCTCGTTTTTTTTTTTGCTTCTAGATCCAGCTGTTAAAGCTCACGTTGTTTATCTGTCTGAGGATATAGCTCCATTTCTTTGAGCTTAATTTAGAGATCTATACTAGGATAATGCGCTGTGACTGAGGCCAATTCAACCTAACACAACAAATCCACTAAGTCGAGGATGATCATATCTCGTTTGGTCCTTTTTACTGCTTAATGAGCTACATTTATCCTAAATCTTTAGAAATAGAAAATAGTTCATTTCTAGAACATTTGTCTTATGCCTCTACTAATGGTTTTTTAACATAAAAATCCATTTTGACACAGGAAAAATATAACACTAAGTTTTATAAAAAATTAAGCTTAGTGAACACAATTATTGCAATTGAATTGACATAAAATTATAACTAACTCTGTTATTGATATCGTAAAATTTTATGGGGAACTCAATTTATTCTGACTATATTAAAATAAACAGTGGGTCAAAATCCACTGACTAACTTAACACATAATTTGTCATTGGTGTGATAAGAGTTATGGATTCAAATATCAGAGTACAATCCCACAATTTGTTAATTTGGGATTTTGTAAGAAATAAAAAATAAATATGGATTCAGGTAAATCCTGTAGGAGCAACCCAATTTGTTACGCACTGCCTTCTATCGTGAGAAGTTAATATCTTATTTTAATTTGATGGCTTGTTCAAACAGTGCCTAACAAAGGACAATACGGTAGAGAAAAAGAAAAGCAAAAATAAGACATCTAAAATAGTATCAATTACAATTAATAAGCTTTATTTAAGTATTAATATAATTACAAAAAAATAAAAGAAGTATAATTACAAACATATCTTACAGAGTATGAGAAGTCTTTACTTGTACACAGTTAGTACAATGCCAAAATGAGGTACAATGATGAATGCGAATAAACACATATGAGTACACACACATAATATTGCACTTGTCTCGTGAATTAACAAAAAATATTCTATCTGAACTTCGCTACCAATCTCCGAATCCCCTTTGTATATTTATGCGTTGGTAGAACCCACATTCTAAAGCTGTCTTTTACATTGTTTACCTTTCTAGTCAATTATCGAAGTTTCCTTAAAATTCTATTAGAATATATTACTTATTTTTATTTGATGGTGGTGAAAAACAATGGCTAAGATGAAAGGAAATAGACTTGGCCCACTAAAAATGCCGTCTAATGTGGGGTCAACCAGAGTTCGTGGCACGGGGAAAACTCGTCCTACATAACAGTGACAATAAACATTTTTTAAACATGAAAACAGACAAAATATTTGTAAAATCTAAATTTTAAAAAAAATATAATAAAACTGATAATAAAAAAATTAGAATTTCTTACAATTAGAAGGCTTAAGAAAACAAATTTTACATTCATCTATTCGTGGACGCGTAAAAAGTTTGTATTACTGTATCGAGTTTTAAATTTAAGATGAAATCATATTTTTTTTAAGATTTTAAGACAATTACAGACACATTTTTTTCAAGGAAATCCAGGTTGGCAATAGAATTTATGAACAACCTTGATTTTAAAATATTAAAAGCAATATGCACATTTAAAAAAAAAATTATCCTAGTATAATTAATACTTAATTTGCGCTGCATACGAGTGATAGAACAACGTACATTACGTGTGCTGGAAACAAAATATTCTGTTACTCTAGCTTATAAAAGGTTTTTTAATTACAGTTTTTGGAATTCAGTTTAGCATTCTTTAAATAAATCAATTGTTCATTTTCTAGATTAGCAAGGGTTAAAATACTAATTAAACAATTTAAAAAAATGTTTTTTTACCTATTATTGGTGGTATACATTTTGACTTTTCATCTGCCTCGTCAGGTTCTCTTTGAGTGCCTATAAAAGTGATTTAAATGTTTCTTTACACATGCCACTTAAATTAAATATGGCATCATAACTATTTTAAAGGACACATTTTAAGAGTTAATAACCCATTTGAAAGACTGACATAACAAATTTAGTTTCTTAGGCAAATAATATCATTTGGCTAAAAGCTATACTTAGATAAACCACTTCAATGTATCCTACCGGTAATACATGTATTGTAAAAAGCAAAAACTAAGGAAATAAAAAGACTAATTGAATGCAAACAATGTTCCCAAAAACAAATAACATTTCGCTAACCTTATTTACAATCAAATATGATGCCTCTTCAGAATATTTCTTCAGTACCTTCAGAACTTATTCTTTGCGCCTTCTACACTCTTCCTTATCTCAAATTTTAAATATTCTCTCCTACTCATTGCTTTCTACTTTTCTTGGCAGCTGCTTAATAATTCCATTGCTGTTGCAATGGATAGATATATTAAAGAGTTTAAAGTAAACCATATTAATTAATATATCGGTTGTTTCATATATATATTTATATATATATATATATAACATTGCAATTGCAATTATATAAATTTTCGTTTGGAAATACAGCAAATATCTCCGTTTAAGGAAGCCGATGGCTTATATATATCAAGGTATAAAATCAGAAGCATCTAACAAAGACGGCTTATAACTATATATGTGGAGAGTTCCGACCTGGGTAGTGAAGGGGATAGGAGAGTTCCCACATTTAAGAAGACTTGACCACATGATGTCTTAGGGTGTCAAATTGCACCAGGACGATGCTAGTACAACAATGACGATGACAATAAAGTTTATAAATCAAGGCATCGCAATGCAATGGCTAGTGACTAATTAATGAAAAATGTCGACCCACGTAAGGGGTGTGTGTGAACTTAGGTAGCACAGACTGTCGTAGTCCGGAACTGTCGTTTGGTACTGTCATCAAAAAGTAGGGCTCTGGGATTGCATGCGACACAGACAGTAGTTCTCATGCCATAGTTGCTAATAGATAATCAGAAATGTCCACCTAGTCAAATGTAAGGGTGAAGTTAATCATATTATCAGGGCGTAGAAATAGTTCAGTACACAGGTGTAGACATAGATAGTCTTAGGAAGGTATATGTAGAGATGACAAGACGTATTCGGGGACAAATAAAAGGGGACTATTAGTTGAGATGAGGAGTTAATCCGGAAATGACCAGAGGACAGTTGGGGAGAACACAATTGGAGAACAGCATAGTATCATCGGGTTGAACGTTATAGTTGAAAGACCAGTTTGGAAAGCGGAGAGAAACCAGCAGTGACAGAGATGTGTACTAGTCGAGAGAAAGTAAATCACATTAGTTGATAAGTAATAGTATTGATCAATGGCTGTACCATCTTTGAATTTTCTGTTACCATATTGTCGTAATACGAGTGAAGGAGTGTGTCGAGAAACAATTTATCATCTAAGTAAAAGTGTACGAGATCAAAGAGCAGAACATAGATCAGTAAAGATTTTCTAAAATATATGTATACACTTTAAAAAACATAAAATGTATTAATACCTGTTTTTATTTTTTTTTCATTGAAGTTCGTATTCTTTATTGGGTTGCAACAGAAAAAAACCTTAAATGAAAGTAAATTAGACGCACATAGTTACGATTTTGAAAACAGCCGAAAATTTAAAACAAACATATATGTTATTAAACCATGTTTCTATTTGATTTTTTTTTTAAATTATACAAAAGCGAGTTATATTGATAGATTTTTTATTTTACACATGCATGTGGTTTTTTTTTGCTGTTACAGTTAAATCATAATTCAATTATATGCATAAATGAAGGCGGTGAAATGTATCATATACTAAATTTTGTCAACGGGTTTATAAATTTTGAAATAATATTTTATAAATATATATTTATAGAATTTCAAGTTTATATAGAATATCATGTATTTATAAAAATAAAATATGTTTTTAGTTAAGGTGCATGAGGACTGTTTTTCTCTTCAAAGTATATGTTATGAATGAGTAAACATAAGAGTAAGCATTTTTTCTTTCACTTTCTATTATATTATTTTAATTTATAAGTACAGGCAAAAGTGGAGATCACGATATTTCAATAGAATGCCGTACAATTTCAGCTAAAGTGTTACAATAATTAGACATTGTACGCATTACTTTGACATTGTATAAGTAGTTGCCTGGGGTTTTCAAACGTAAAAAAAAAATATGAATCAAAGGGAATGGAATTTTTTTTTTTAAACTTAAGGAACAGCAGAGCTTGTTTCTGTTTTCTTTCAATTTAACTCGTTTTTTACTTAGTTTGGTTTTTGTCAGGAACAAAGGAAATTATTAAAAAATAGTATTACAAATAAATATCATGTCATAAGAAATCATATATATATATTGAAGCTTTAAAAAAAAAAAAACAAAAATTATATAAGTGTCAAGTGGTTTTAAAAGTATAAATATAATCTATTTATTAAAATTAAGGAACAGCAGAGCTTTTTTCTTTTTTTTTTAAATTTAACTCGTTTTTTACATAGTTTGGTTTTTGTCAGGAAAAAAGGAAATTATTAAAAAATAGTAATACAAATAAATATCATGTCATAAGAAATCATATATATATATTGAAGCTTTAAAAAAAAAAAAACAGAAGTTATATAAGTGTCAGGTGGTTTTAAAAGTATAAATATAATCTATTTGCGGGGAGGGTGTTATACATTTCAGATAGCATTCTGTTAGACTTTAAGTACTCTAACGTTATCTTATCAGGAAATATGATGCTTTATATTTACCATAAACATTAATACACAGAATACATTTGGGTATCTCCAGTAGTTCCTAAGGCCACATTGATTCATTCGCTTGGATTCGGAATTTAATCACATTAATTAGTGTTAATTAGTATTATGCTTAATACGTCATTATACAGACAATGGGTTTTTTTAATCGTAGGTGACTACATAAAAATTACAAAAAACAAAAGAACTTTACATGACACTTCTTTTTAGCTGAAGACCTTACTTTCTATTTAGCTTAGAGCAGAAAATTCAGCAAATAGTTATGAGTTTAACTAACGCTGTGACAACTGTAGCATCATCGTATAAACAATGTAATAAGACAGTTATTTTTCAGCAGCCAGCAATACGATACACTTAAAAAAGGACAAAACGTGTATTTAAATGAAGAGTCACCATTTCATTGCAGTTAAAAAAATGTACATATTAAGGCATCGCAAAAACACACGGTCATTAACACCAGAGATCATTGCATCAACAAAAATTTTCCAAATCAAATGTTGTATTGCGCAGAATGTCCAGAAGCAGAGTCACAGCATTATCACAGATCTGAATGTGCCTCTGCTTAAAACTATATGCCAGCGAGAAAAGGAAGGTACATAGAAGAAATGCTAGCAAGTGTTCCCTAAATGATGGTCGACGGACATGTGCTTGTTGACGACACTTAAATTGCCAATTTACGCAACGTTAGTCCAGAAAAAGAAATGAAAACTTATACGTTTGAGTCTCCTTAGAAATAATACTTTTAAAACTGAGATTTATTATGTGTTACGCACTGACTTGTATTGGGAGAAATTAATCTCCTATTTTAATTTTAATTGGCTCGTTGTAAACGGTGCCTAACAAAGAACGATACCATAAAATAAAACAATATTAAAGATACGAACCAAAACAGTTTCTAGTTACAATTAATAAGATTGATTATGTCTAAAGAAAATTAAAAAAGAAAAGAAAATATAATGACAATCTTTAACTTAAAGTATGGTGGATCTCGTACCGGTACACAGTTAATACAATTAGAAATAATGATGCCAATAAATAATGCGAAATAAACACATATCAGCACACAAATACACAAAGAATAAAACACGCCTCGTAATGTTCAGAAAAATATATCTAAAAAATCTCCCTCCTCCTGTCCGTGCCTGTCAATCCCTTATATAGGTGGGTCTACTGACGCCTAAGCCCTGCCTTCGATAAGCTACCTGGCATTTCTAGAAAAATCCCATTTATTCTACAAAATACTATTTGGAACAGATTAATTATTTTTAGTGGTTCGCGGTGTAAACAAGAATACTTCAAAGGACTAAGACACACCCCTTTGTGAACACAGCGTCTCATGCGGGGTCAATCAGAGGGCACGCACGAGAAATATTATGTAAACAAGCTCTCTATAACACCTCCCCTCTTTTAAGAAAAACATTTCATTGTTCAAAAATGGAATTCTTTTACATTAAAATTGAAGAAAGTACATTTCTTACTCTCAAAATATTAGACAAAAAGCTTCTTAACAGCTTTTAAAAATTAAAATAAGTGAAAATTAATTTCTGGACAAAGTATCTGCAATCACATTATCTTTGCCTTTGATGTTTTTGATGTCCAAATTATATTCTTGTAAAAATAGGCTCCATCTTAACAATCTTTGATTTTTGGAGACCCTCTTATTCAAAAATGTTAAAGGATTGTGATCAGTAAAAACAAGTACTGAATGTAAAGAGCAACTGACATAAAAATCAAATTGTTGGAGAGCAAAAATTAAACCTAAATATTCTTTTTCTACAGTGGAATAGTTTTTCTGATGTGAGTTAAATTTCTTGGAGTAATAAGATACAGCATGATCTACATTGTGGTCATCTTCTTGAAAAAGAACTGCACCAATGCCAACATCACTGGTATCTACAGCTAATTTAAACTGTTTGTTAAAGTCTGATGCAATGAGAACAGGAGCATTAACAAGTATATTTTTAATGTTTTCGAATGCTTCCTGACAAGCATCTGACCAATGAAATTTTGCATTTTTCTTTAACATATTACTTAAAGGAGAAGCAATAACTGAGAAATGTTTGCAAAATTTTCTATAATAACCTGCCATTCCCAAAAATCTCATTAACAGTTTTCTAGTAGTGGGTGGTGGAAGTGATACAATATCATTTATCTTAGCTTGAACAGGCTTTACATGACCTTGACACACTATGTGACCTAAATATTCCACAGTTGCATGACAAAATTCACATTTATTTAAATTTACAGTTACATTTGCCTGCAAAATTTTTTAAACAGAGATCTTAATTGGTTTACATGAGATGAAAAATCTTTACTGTAAATAATTACATCATCAATATAGGCACTGCAATATTCCTGGTCAGCAATAATGTTATTTACAAGACGTTGGAATGTAGCTGGGGCATTTTTCATTCCAAAAGGCATTACTTTATATTAGTATAAACCATCTGGAGTACAAAAAGCAGAGATTTCTTTTGCTCTGTCAGATAGATGAACCTGCCAATAACCTGAGAGTAAGTCTATCTTGGTTACATATTTGGCATCACCTATTCGATCTATAAGATCGTCTATCCTTGGAATCGGAAAGGAATCAGTCTTTGTGAATGCATTCACTTTCCTGAAGTCAGTACAAAACCTGTAACTTTTGTCAGGCTTTGGGACTAAAATACATGGTGAACTCCAGTTACTAGAGCTTGGTTCAATTATATCATTTTCAAGCATGAACTTTATTTCAGACCGGATTATTTCAAGTTTTTCCGGATTGACCCTATAGGGGTGTTGCTTGACCGGAACTGCATTGCCAATGTCAACATCATGTACAGCAATGTTGGTTTTATTAGGTACATCAGGGAAGAGTAAAACAAAATCTGCAATAACAGACTTAACAACATCCTTCTCTGACAATGACAAATGTCCTAGTTTCTTATCTAAGTTGGCTAATACTTCTGAATTTTTAAGTTTATAATTACCAACTTTTTCTGGGACACTATCAAAGGTTTCAGTAACATTTTCTTTAAGTACTGAAGTTACAGTTGAGATTGTGTTAACATTTGTTTCTGAGGATGGACAATGATCATCACTTTTTCTATCAAAATATTCTTTTAACATGTTAATGTGACATAACTGTTTCTTTCTTTTACAATCTGGTGTTAACACAATGTAATTTAAATCATTGATTTTGGACTCAATAACATAAGAACCAAACTATCTAGCTTGTAGTGCTTGCCCTGGTATCGGCAAAAGCACAAGCATTTTGTCCCCTGAAGCAAACTGTCTGAATTTTGACTTTTTGTCATACCAAACTTTCATTTTAGATTGTGATTCTTTTAAATGTGATTTAACCAAATTAACGGCATCAAAAAGTTTAGTTTTAAATTTTTGGACATAGTCAAGACGTCCTTCCGTGGTTGTCGATGACATCCACGTGTCTTTTAAAAGTTTAAGGGGACCACGAACCGTGTAGCCAAACACCAGTTCGAAGGGGCTGAATCCAAGTGATTCTTGAACTGCTTCTCTTGCGGCGAACAGTAGCATGTTGATGCCTTCATCCCAGTCTTTCTCTTGTTCTAGGCAATAGGTTCTCATCATGTTCTTCAGTGTCTGATGGAATCGCTCAAATGCTCCCTGTGACTCAGGATGATATGCACTCGATAAGCAGTGTTCAATGCCCAACTGGTTCATCACTTGTTTGAATATTCCAGCCTTGAAGTT
Organism: Lymnaea stagnalis; assembly: GCA_964033795.1. Lineage (NCBI taxonomy): Eukaryota > Metazoa > Mollusca > Gastropoda > Lymnaeidae > Lymnaea > Lymnaea stagnalis. The sequence continues at coordinate 1,109,252 of CAXITT010000120.1, forward strand.
GGTTTCTTGGTCAGACTGTACAGACTTCGGAAGACCAAACAATGTAAAAAACTTCGTCAAGGCTTTGACGATGTTCGGAGTCTTGATATTACGAAGAGGAATAGCTTCTGGGAACCTTGTTGACGCACACATGATTGTCAGCAAGTATTGGTGACCTGATTTTGTCTTTGGCAGAGGTCCAACAGAGTCTATAATAACGCGACTGAAAGGATCTTCGAATGCTGGAATGGGTTGAAGTGGAGCTGCTGGTATCTTCTGATTTGGTTTCCCTACCACCTGACAAGTATGTCATGATCTGCAGTGATCAACCACATCTTTCTTGATTTTGGGCCAAAAGAAGTGCGACGTGGTTTTGTGATATGTCTTCTTTACTCCCAAATGGCCTGAAAGTGGTGAGTCATGGGCTAAGTTCAGGACTTCGTTCCAGAATGGTGTAGGAACTACTATTTGATGACCTGACCTCCATTCTTCGTCAGCATTTGCGTCTGGAGGTCGCCATTTTCTCAAAAGTATGTCATCTTGAATGTAATAACATACAGGGAGTTGTTATGCTTCTTCTTGGGTCAAAGCGTTCTCTCGAAGTTTGACTATTTCTGGATCACTATCTGTTCTTCAATAAGTTGCATTCGAGTTGAAGTCTTGTAATTACTAGCCTCTTCATTTAGACTTGCAAAAAATGTTTTTCCCAGATAAATTTCAGGAAGAATTTTATTGCTTTTTTGTGAAATCTCTTTTGTGGAGATCTTGGAACTCATGGCCCTTTTCACTGCACATGCTGGATACAATTCTTGATCTTCTTCCTGATTTTCTTTTAAACAAAGTTCATGACTAACGATGGGCTCGGCTATCACCTTCCCACCAGCTAAGTCATTGCTTAGCAGCAACGAGATGCCGTCAAATGGTAATGTTGGTCGGACACCCACAACCACAGGTCCTGAGACTAAGTCTGATTTTAGGTTGATGAGATGTAAAGGTACATCTATGCATCCCAGCTCTACACCTCGTAACAGGATGTTGCTCCCAGTAGCAGTAGATTCAGACAAGGGAAGTATAACCTCAAGTAGCAAGGACTGTGAAGCACCTGTATCTCGTAAGATTTTGATTGGTTGTCGACTGGAAAAATCACCTGGCAGTGATACGAATCCTTCCGATATGAAAGGCATGAAGTATTGTATGACATCAGTAGTTTCTGATGTAGAATTTTCGACCTTGGTAGGTAAACTCCTGTTGGAGTCTTGAGAACATTCGGCTAGGGTAGAGGAAGTAAAACTCTGGGTAGAGTCGTCAAAACTTTCACACAAGTCCTTAGTAAAACGCCCTCTGGAGGTAGACCTCTTCTTGGAGCAAAAGGTTCTTGGCGACAAGCTCATAAAACTCGCAGTCGAAGCAGGAACTTGGCTGGAGTCAGTAAAACTAGCCTTGTTGTTCATAATGGAACTCTTTGATGAGTCTTGACAAACCTCTTTGAAGTTTGTATGGACATCTGGAGAGCAAAAACTCTTGAATTTTGAAAATGTGTTTCCAGATGTATGACAAGACGTACAAGCGGAGTCTTTATGTTGTGTACCAGGATGTTTGGTCTTCTCAGTTTTCTTCTTGAGTTTCCAGCAATCATCCCTCGTATGTCCTTATTTTTTACAGTAGGCACATGTGTCTTTTGCACCAATTTTCTTTCCTACCGGGCTTGAATGGTTTTTGAGGAGTTTTACTGTAAGTTGATGTTGTTGTCTTATTGTGCCTTTCATTTTTTGTGTCAGAAGGATTCTTGGAAAGTTGATGTGAGATGGTGAAGTCGTCGGCTAACACTGCTGCCGTATGTGCGTCATCTTCGCCACGGTCTGCAATATGTATTCGCACCTCAGTACGAACACAGTTCTTGAACTCCTCCATCAGAATGAGGTTCTTTAATTTCTTGAAGTCTGTCTCGGTGTTGGTTGCGTGCAGCCCCTTGTCCAGGAGCCGTTCCTTTTCCCGAAGGAACTCAACATGAGTCTGGCCATCACGTTTCCATAGTTCCCTTAACTTTTTACGGTATGCTTAAGGGACACATTCATAAGCCTTAAGTATTAATGATTTTACTAGGTTATAGTCCCCGCGCTGTTCCGTATTCAGGGACACAAAGACTTCGGATGCCCTTCCGGTCAAGGCTGGTTGATGTAAGGTGGACCACATAGTTTCAGGAATTTTAAAATTTTGGGCAGTTATCTCAAACTGCGCAAAATATTGGTCAACCTCTTTTTTCTGAAAATTTAGGGATTACTTTTGCAAATTTAATTGCATCGCAACCTTGACCGGATTGAGCCGTGAGTCTATTTTCTATTGCTTCTAAATTGGCCGTTATTTCCATTTGTTTTAATTTTATTTTTAGCTCTCTATCTTTTTCTTCTTTCTCTCTCTGTAGCTCTAGCTCCATTTGTTTGAGCTCTCTTTCTTTATCTCTCTGGGCATCTAATTCCATCTGTTTAAACTCTCGTTCTTTTTCTAGCTCCAGCTGTTTGAGCTCTCGTTCTTTATCGAGCTCCAGCTGTTTGAGCTCTCGTTCTTTTTCTTGCTCCAGCTGTTTGAGCTTCAGTTGGAGCTCCATACTTGGATCATTCGGTTGTGTGACTGAGGCCAGTTCATCCTCAGATAACATGTCTTCATTCACTAAGTGAACGATGATCATGTCTCGTATGGTTTTTTTTTACAGCCAAATGAGCTACATTCATTCCTAGAGCTTTAGCAATGGAAAATAGCTCCTTCCTAGAACATTTGTCTAATGCCTCAACTTATGGGTTTTCAACATCAAAATCCACTTTTACACAGGCAAAATACAACACTGATTTTTATAAAAATTTAAGCTTCGTGCACACACTAATCTAAAGGATTTTTTTTTTTAAAAATTGTAACCAGCTCTGTTGTTGGCATCGTAAAATGGTATCATATAATCAAACTTAGCTTGAGTATTAAGGTATACAGTGGGTCAAATCCACAGAGAAACACTCAATTTATTATTGGTGTAATAAAAATTATGGATTAAAATTATCCTCGGAAAAGCCCACAATTTGTTAAAATTGGGGTCTAATGAGAATAAAATATGGATTCGGTTATCCCGGACAAGCCCCCAATTTGTTACGCACTGACTTGTATTGGGAGAAATTAATCTCCTATTTTAATTTTAATTGGCTCGTTGTAAACAGTGCCTAAGAAAGAACGATACCATAGAATCAACAATATTAAAGATACGAACCAAAACAGTATCTAGTTAAAATTAATAAGATTTATTATGTCTAAAGAAAATTACAAAAGAAAAGAAAATATAATGACAATCTTCAACTTAAAGTATGGTGGATCTCGTAACGGTACACAGTTAATACAATTAGAAATAATGATGCCAATAAATAATGCGAAATAAACACATAGGAGCACACAAATACACAAAGAATAAAACACGCCGCGTAATGTTCAGAAAAATCTATCTGAAAAAATCTCCCTCCTCCTGTCCGTGCCTGTCAATCCCTTGTATAGGTGGGTCTACCGACGCCTAAGCCCTGCCTTCGATAAGCTGGACGGCATTTCTAGAAAAATCCCATTTATTCTACAAAATACTATTTGGAACAGATTAATTATTTTTAGTGGTTCGCGGTGTAAACAAGAATACTTCAAAGGCCTAAGCCACACCCCTTTGTGAACACAGCGTCTCATGCGGGGTCAATCAGAGGGCACGCACGAGAAATATTATGTAAACAAGCTCTCTATAACATATAGCATCAAGGAGGTCTTGGAAGCTTTTTATATGTTACAGATTAAAATTTAAAAAAAAATTAATTAAGAGTTAGCAAAAGAAACAAAGCAAAAACAATTCTATAAACTTAATTTTGAGTTAAATAATTTAGCTTAACTAGCAAAGCCACGCAAAGTATTGGGGGAGGGGGATATATAGAAGAATAAAATGAAATCGAAAAGGCTTGACTTGTTTTTAGAATGCTAGATTTTGGAAGGTGAACTTTCAATAAGTGTATTAAATTTATTAAAAAGTAGCGATTTGTATAAAAGATTTCTTAAAATTAATCTACAGCATATACATTTTACAGAAACCATGATTTAGATTTTCAGGTTGGAAAATTAGATTTACAATTTGAGGACACACTTCAGAGAGTAAATGTAACGGTCACTTTTAAAGAAAGGCCACTGCAATAAAAGTTGAATTGCAACTGGTTTCCTATTTTATTGTTTTAAATCCAGGGTTAACAAAAATTAAGGCAGAAATAGGAACAACAACCTACGTGGGTGCATTTCATCTGATACAGCATATGTCATATTTAAATTTAAAGGAGGAACGACATAACGTACGATTATTTATAAAGCAATTTACTAGTTAATTTGAGTCGTGTGGTTGTATTTTGTTTAAAACTGAAACAAATCTTTGTATTGGTTAATATTATATTAAGAATACACATTTTCTAAATGCATCGGTTATTGAGCATTTTTTTATCTGTGAATGAGCTAAATTTGTTTATATATATATAGAATAAAAAGCCCTAAAATAATTACGAAAATATAGAAAAACTAAAAGAATTCCTTAATTATTATTTTTTATTGCTGTATATTAAAATATATTTCTGTTAAGGACATACCCTAAATAACTTAAGTTGGTGGATTCTCCTAGGAAAAACACATATAGTTATACCACATTAAAATTTAACATAAAAAATTAATAAAATAAATATATTATAGAAACGAAAAAAAATTTGAAGAACCTAAATGTTAATAAACTTTAAAAAAAATAATGTAAAATTAAATATGATTTTTAAGTTGTCTTATGTACCCTACGCAATTTGGACATACATTTTAGTAAAAAATGAATGTATACTTCGCTATTTTTATTATTCATATTATTTTTGTTTAACATCTGTTTAAAAATATTTAGGAGAAAGTTCATCGTCCTTCACCCCCGAATGGAAATAATTATTTTTAAAAACGTATGTTTATGTTAAATTTATTTTAAAGTACAACACATAAAAGTCATGTATGTAAGTGAGACACGAGGCCTTACCAAAATAGCCAACCACCTACTAATTTCTTTTGAATGGAAATTTATGAACCTCTTATGAATTACTTATCAATACAAAGTTTAAATACCTATAGAGAATACACGTATAATAAAGAGATGTGCCATACATCTAATATACATTGCAGGTTACCGCAATTTAAGAAGCATGGTTTCCAAAGGGTGCTTACAAACCATTTGTTTCCATCTAAAATATATCAGATTATTTAGGAGTGAAAATATAATAACACATAAACCAAGTTGAACACAGCTCATCTAATTAATTTTACACAGTTTAATAGATGATTAACATTAGCTTGGTGTCGACGTGTGGAGGCAAAAATCTATTGAGTTGCCCAACTAGAAGGACGTGTGAATTGTGGTCAGGCTTATTCATGGGTTTTACTCCCATCAATGATAAATTAAATATGTAAAAAGAAATCTGCTTACCATAATAAGACAATTAGGAAAATGGAGATCAAAATAAATGATATCCAACAAAATATTTCGTTGAAATGTGTGCTGGATTCTTCTCTGGTCGTTTGGGCCTCTGGTACATTATCTAAAGTTGAGAGATAAAAGGTAATAAAATTCTACATACATTATTAATTAAGTATATAGAAGATAACAAAATTATGTCACAAATGACTACAACTAGCTTTCTTTTAAGTAGTTTTCAAACAAACAAACCGGAAATTATGTTTTAACGTCAGCAAGTTCGCATGAATTATAATTTTTTTTTTAAAAAGGCATATCGAATACCATTTTCAATAAAGTAGCGATGTTACCTTTAAAACTTATGATACATTCGTTTTATAACAGGCTATGGAACTTACCCCGTTTTATATGACACTTAAATGTATTCACTTTTCCCGTAAGAGTGCATGGGCCGTACTTAAGTGTGATACTCAATTCTGACAGGTTTGATTTGTGGAGAACATAACCTCTACCATACAAAGGTGTTATCAAATCAGTTGCTGATATTTCTATCAAACACGGCAAGACATGACTGTTACACTCGTATATAATGACTGTCTCTATCCCATGTACATGTATATCACAGATGTTTTCTTGTACTGTTCTCTCTACTCCATTGATTAACAGTTTGCGTTTCAAATCAGTTGATTCTGTAAAAATACGTGTGTATTATGTGATATGTTAAAAATTAAACTTTTAAAAACTTGAAGTGATGCTATTTTAAATCGAAAAAATACTTCTTTATACCTGATATCCCAATGTAATTTTTTAATTATCTTTTTTTAAATGATAATAATAAACTGAATAAAAAAATGGTATAAAATGAATTTAAATATATATATACATATTAAAATCGAAATTTGGTTAAAATTATTTATTTTTTCAAATTATTTGATAATTTGAATTTTCATAATATTATAATAACAGTTAATACACAGTTTATTTAACCTCTCATGTCCGGATAAATTTGCTCTTCACTGGTTATTTCTCGGTGGTCTGAAGAAACTAAAATACCGCGAATCCTAGCGCCACTGTTCTCCGTCTTAGCTTTGTCTTTGATTGTGATTAGAGCGATGTGTTCATGAATGATTTCCAAACCATTTGTTTCAGTTTCTGAACCATTTATAGGGATGCCATAGAACTGAAATATAAAAAGAGCATAATAACGTAGTTTTATTTTTTATTTTTTTTTTAATTAACGGTACCCATAGCCAGTGTTTTTTTTAATGTGGAGGGTGGCATTTCAGATTTTCATTGGGGGGAAATGCCAGTGAAAAGAGGCATGTCTAAGTTGGGCGCAGGGGGAATTTGTCCACGGGAACCAAACTGGTGGGGGCACTTAATGTGAACTTATTGTTTTAATTGATAAACATAATGAGTTTCAGAGATTATTGGTTGGATAGTAAAAATGAAAGTTGTCCCTTGGCACCGAACACTCATGCCAGTGACGTAGAAAGGGGATGAGAGAAAAATTGTTTGTCTATACAGATATCATTTTTTTTTCTTTCGAACAATGGCATTTCTGACATCAGCAAATATTATATCGTGAAAAGTAGCGTGTAAAAATGTTAACAGGCTTAAGGTTTCGTTAAAACTAGTCACGCCACTGGGCAGTTTATGTATGGGCACCAAAATTGGTAGTTAGGGCAAGCAATACTGCTATTTGTATCCGGAAGTAGGGCAGAAATCAAGCATCTCGATGGCTTTTCCCTCCCCGGAATATGTCTGATTATTTAAAAAAAATAAAAGTGCTTTGTGCAACATCAACATACCTCAACCATTTTTAGACTAAAAGTAGGCTTATGAGAGCGTAGACGGGAAATACATGTGCGATGCTCAAAAGGAAGTTAGAGTCCCTAACAAACTAACAGGGCCGAAATATACGACAAGGGCTTATTCCAAAAGAAGAATTAAAGTACAGGGAGAATAATTGAGGAAGTTCCCAAATAATCAGGGCTTTAGACAAGAGGATTCAATATCATCTATCCTTTTCATCATCACGTTAGAAAAGGGCATACAAAAAATATATTTTAGAAGACCAATACAAATTACTTCCAGAGAGGTTGTCCAGAACAAAAACCATCATGAACTTTATAAAGCTAGCCACTGCATAACCGCATACGCAGACCATATAGCGCTACTGGGAAGAAACAACACCTTTTAGCAAGAAAAAGGGAGAAAATACACCTGATGCAGGAGATATCAGCCAGGATAGCGGCAAACCACCTGATGTACGTGTGATCTAGTGAAACACGGCGGGTAACAAGCAAGATCCCCAAAATGAGCAAGAGGGTACAGCACTAGAGAAATTTTAGGCTTATAAGGACGACATGGTCTCAGTCTTTACAGACGGCTCCTATCTTATACGCGAGAAGCGGGCAGGTTACGACGCACTAATACAGTATTCAAAGGAGTAACCTTCAACAGAGGAGATGTCAGGCCCAAGCGGCACGAACAGCTCTGCAACAGATGCAAAAGGCGAAGCTATATTAATGGGTCTGAAACAAGTGCGCCGTCGGCTAGTAAGTCGCAAAACACTTTCCTCCATCGTAGTGTTCACCGAGTCACAATGTGCTCACCGATTCACAATGTGCTCTAGAAATTGTGAAACGGTGCTCCCTGGACACGAAGATGGTTCATGCAATACTGGAGGTCGTACGAGACATAAGGTCTCACGGAGGTACGGTGGCCATCAAATGGATCCTAGGACACGCGGGGATCCCCGACGAGACAAAGCTGACTATCTTGCGAAGCAAGGCTCTTCCCAGGCTCAACCTAACCGACCAATGACCCAACTGCGAGGTCAAAGCCTGGTTTAAAGACCTCTTCCATGAGGAATGGATCAAAAAATGGAAACAATGTACCACTGTCTGAAAACTTTACCGAAGCATGCCCAAAAACAAATCGAAAGTGAGACCAATGATGGAGTCTTAAACGCAACCAGGAGGGTCTCATCTCCCAGATAAGAACATAGCTTTGCCCTACCCGTAGCTACCTGAACAGGTTCCATCCTTTGCGGGATCCGAGCTGCCGACATTGTGGACAGGCGTCGGAGACAGTAGATCACCTTCTGACCGAGTGCTCGACTCGTATAACTGCGGTGCTTCCAGCCAACCACGTCGAAAGCCTGATTTATGGGACTGCTCAGCAGATGAGGCGGGCATGTTCCATAATTTCCGGGGCCATCAAAGAGCAATAGCTCGGTCCCTTACAGTAAATATAATATTTCCATGAACTTGGAAATGTCTAGTCAAAGCTGGTCATGAGGTTAATAAAGCGTACAAAAATATGTTAATGTCACGAAGCATGCACACTGATTACAACACCAATAGAAGCAACCACCCATTTAAAAGCCTACAAACGCCACTAGGAAGCAAATTTCACTTAGGGGTTAAAAAAAGAACATATACACTAATATCATAAGAGTAGAAGTAACTTACGAAAGTGAGAAGTGGTCCCTACCAGAACAGCAGAGAGCCTGGTCAAACATGGCAGAGAAAATCCTAAGGAAAATGTATTGCCCGGTGATAGATTTATTTGGGGGGAATCCGTAAAACACCAAGAATAATAACAAGTGTATAAACAACCAAACATAGTCGCAAAAATGTCAGACTGCCTTCGACAGGACATGTTGAAAGGATGTCGCTTTGTTAAGCAGTAAAAACTATCTACTTGCAGAATCCTAGGGGCATACTAGTTGACAAAGACTAACATGGATCGACGATGTAGAGACGGATTTTGTAACAATGTAAGGGTTCGCGAATGTATGCGTAAAATCTTGAAGATTGGAAAGGAAGGATGTAATGGAGCAGGCCAGGACCCTACTTGATATGAACCGCCTTTGATTAAGACCTTTAAGACTTTTTGGTGGAAAGCACTAAAAAAGTAAAAAATAAAATGGACATCTCTACTCTTCCAACAACCTATCTTGAACTAAATTCAATAAAGTTGGATTCAATATATGTTTTGCTTTTTACAAAAAGATACTTTCTAGCTTTGTCCCGCCAAATAAGACTTTATAATCCCGGAATATGTGTAATTTAAAAATTATTGGATGCAATTTTGAATAAGTTTTTAGTGTTGTTTATTTAGTTTTATTAACAATTTCATTATTAAATTTTTATGTTTGTTTTTTACTAAAGTAATTTAGAAAAGTTAAAAAATTACATATTTCTTGACCATATTAATAAAGTTCATTTCAAAAACACGCTTCATCACCAAAGTCTCGAAGTGCGGTACAAAGTCAACAAAAAACAAATCTATAATTTACCACATTTAAAAGAAACGCAACACTACAAAAACTAATTACAAGCATACAATGTCAAAGTCTTTCAACCCATTTCAACCGTGAGCAAAACAGCTAATATGCATTAAATGGAAAATATTGTAGACAATCATCCCAGAAAAATGTCTAAACGGACACACATTTTTAGTGTTTTTACCCCTTTGCTATGTGTGAATCGCCCAATCCCAATGTATTTGGTATGGTAGGAAACATGGTTATTCCCCATTTAAGACAATTATAGTTTTTCGTCATGAAGAAAATTACAAAAGCAACCGAACCTTTCGGTCGATGGTAACGTCTCGAAAAGTTGTTTTTTTCCCTGTCTACAATGTTTATCACGTGATCTATCCCTGGCCTTTGAATAAAATGCGCATTTTGATGGTTCCTGTGTAAGGTATCTGTTTGGAATAACTACTTCCAGTATAACATAATCATTGCTAATTTCGTTAGGCCTAGTAATTTCGATATATCTTATACATTATGTGTTGCAAATAAAACCTTTTAAGGCGGTATGAAAATAAATAAGTAAATAACCTAACAGAAGGAGTTGGCGTTGATTAACTACCATGAAAAACACGATTAATTCTACTTCTCCCTTTTCGGAGAAGACTAAGACTGAGAACTTTAAACTACTAATGACTAAAGTGTAAGGACACCTACTCCTAGTCGCTTCAAGTTCAAGCACCGCTACACTACTTTACTAGTAGAAAAAAGATAGAAAAATGTCATGCCAATAATTATGGTAAGTCTTAGAGATCAAATCTATTTTTCACTCAGATTCAAATTTAAAGTGCGGTATCAATTATTTCTAGGGCTAAGCCTATACTGTACTTACTATAGTCTATACACAATTGAATGAAAGCTTTAACTTTTACTTTTATATTATTAGCAATAAACAATGTTATTTCAGTGATAGTGTAACCTAATAAGCATTTTATGAATTTATTAATTGTGATATTTGAGGTACATTGTCTTATAATTATAGCTATTAAAATGGTAATATATTAAATTTATCATTTTTTTATCGCTGTACAAATGACTTTGTAACTAGTGTTATTTTATTCTAAAGTAAACTAAGATCCTGACAAAGTTAGCTTGAAATACGTGTCAACAAGTATGACCTGTCAGTCATTAATATCCAAATGGCCTTATATTTTTTGTCGAGCTGCAATTAATACAAAATATCAAACAACAAGTTTATTATTTTCGTGAATGATTGAGGAGAAGCGCAATGTGTTTGTGGAACACAACAAAACACAACGTGCGTTATATTTCCTGTTGATAAACTACACTGATCTGTTGTTCTTAGTCAATTTAGCCCAAATGACAATTTGTACATGAAAAAAAAGTGTCCTAAGTGTATGTTCCAATTGTTAAATATTACTCGTCGCAAAATATGTTGGATGCATCAAAATAAAAGTGACCTCAGGCAGAGGATTTAAGAGAGGACCAACACAGATGACATCACACGTCTGAGTATGTGTTGATCAAGTACAAAAGGAATGAGACTGCAATTGAAACGAACATGTCAATAATTCCCTTGTTTCAACATTGTATTTTCATGCTATGAGATTTGAAAAAAGATAAGGGTTAAAATTGATACATTAACTAATTAGATTCTACAACGAAGTTATTTCTCATGAGTTTTGTGGCTAACCCCAAAGTGTGTTAATATGCTTTTGGAAAAATTACATGTTGCATCTCAAGTTGATCAAAAGTTGTGATATGGAAATCAGAAAATGTACAACTGTCAATATTTATTGAATTTCTAAAGCGTATATAACCAGCATAATTATGTTAAGAAGACATGAGTCGTTTGCAAAAGACATCATATATTTATAATAAGTGATTTTATGTCAGGGAAATGGTATAAAATTAAAGTTTGAAAACCAAGTATTGCTTTGATTGAAATGATAATTTTTATTTTCAAGCTATTTTAACTTGCTTCAGATTAATTATTTATTTCCCCTTCAAAGAACTTAACATAATAATTTTTTTACATATTCCAAGAATTTATCTTTAACTTGTACCGAAAAACTGGAATTTGCAAGATAATCGAAATGCCAGCTTTTGTTCATTATCCTGCTCAGTCGTAGTAAAAAAAAACTGCACTTTCCTGTTCAGAACATCGAAAATAACGACAACTTTTCCCTGTTCTCTGTTGCAAAAATAATCGCAAACTTCATAGTAGGCCCTATTATATTTGGTTTTGGAGGGGCATAATTGTTCAGACTTACATAAAATAATAATTGACAGATGTGGTAATGCCCTAATCTAGATGTAAGACAGATTTATAGATTCTATGCAAGATAATTGAAACCATCTTCAATCTACAAGGCTTAGAAATATAATCAAAATCAAACTACAGGACATGACCTCAAACACGGGACTCGCGCAGAAGGCTTTCACAGCATCTTCACCTTCCTGTTTGGCGAGAATGTACTGAGCACGTTGAAACGTTTAAAAAAAGAATATTTATAGCAAACTAAAGAAGGAAAGTAACAAATCAGATCAAAATAAAGATCTTACACGAACCTAATGTATTTCCGTTTTCATCAATTGTTTAAATGATTTACTGTAATGTGTTTGTCACACAGAATATCATTGTTGATAATATATTAGATGTGACATTTAAGAATTAATATATGTATGATAAATGAAATGTTAAGTAACAAAAAACAAAATAACAAAAATAAAATCAGACCTTTAAGGCTAAAAACCTTTTTTTTAATGCATTAAAAACAATTGAAAATAAAAGTACTTCTATGCTGAATAAAAGTATGTGAGAAGTTATTAAAGTCCAGTAAGGGAACAACTGAATATATTTTTACACATTATTATCTAAATAGGAGTTGACAATCTTTTATTTGACGGCGGTCGGTAAGGAGATATCGTCTGGTTGAGGGAGTTGGAATAATTAGGGCAAAATGATTTTTTTTAAAAAATCAATCAATTAAATATATTATATATGTATATATTAGTTTCGAAATTAGAATATACAACAATTAAACAGGAATATTTAAAACATGTAAGATACACTTTTTTCTTCTTTTTTAAGAATGTCTAAGACATGTGGGGTTTCTCTATTGTAATTATAGAAAACATTAATCTGAATGCAACCCTAAGTAAAGAATTGGAAGAAACATATTGTTATTGCAAAATTTTATATTTTATATCTGTGAAGAGCATACAAAATGTTTTTCTGGGAAATTGATATTTATTTAAGAACTCCAAATCATCCAATCAGAAAGAAATTAGACAAACAGAGAATGCTGTTTACTTAGTGAAGATATTATGTTTGTGCCGAAAGTTTCGTCCTTGGTTTTTTCCTTTTTTTCCCTTGGTTGTCTCATAATTTGTTTCGCTTATTTCCTTCTACCTAGACTGATTGCAGACTATCCTCTTCATTACCACTCAAAATTTTCGTCTGTCTTCAGATTTCAATGTCTTTCAATAGTGAACGTCTATTTTTAAACACGTATATGATGCAAAGAGTATAATGAGTTTATGATCCAAGAATTTAAATAACCCAATTGAAAATCTGGTAGCCACTTACAGACCACTATCAATGTAGTACCTTTGTAACAGTATTGAAATGTAATATTTGATTATAGATTAATCGCCTAATCAACAAAAGACTGAAATGGGCTTTGAAAGATTCCTATTTTTTTCACTGACTTCCTTATCTAGAGAAAAATGGTCCTGCATCTGCCGGCTCAAACAAGGCACAATTAAATGCACAAATTTGATTGACGATCCGCCTGTTTTTTCCTAAAGCAGTGTATTCAGTGTACAAGCATCATTTGGGAGTTTGAAAGAAAATATCTTTTTTGGAAAAGTCTTTACATTGGTTTAGTTTTGGGTGATTCATTTTTTTTTTTAAATTTTTTTTTAGATTAATCACATTTGAAGAAAACTTACTTTTTTTTTTTATCAATCCTTATTTTTAAAGTAAAAAACAAGAGTGCTTCCTTTCTTTTACTGTTAGGCAGTAATCAACTGTAATTATTTTTCCCACAAAAATATAGATGACAGTTATGTTTAAAACATATTTTTACGATTAATTAAGAGAAAGTTTTCATGGGTATATTTTTCTTTTTAAAAAAAAAAAATAAGTGATAATTGAAGTCTGACGGTGTAAGGCAACATATCTTATAATGTGTTTTATTAATGTTTATTATTTAACTAACATTAGTATTTTTTTTTTTTTAAACGTACGGCGAATGGCAGAAACGTTGCATAACTATGACAGATGTTAAATTAAAAGTCACATTCAAAAATACTAGAACTTTTACTTACAAAAAGATAGTCTGACGCAGTCTTGACTTTTCGCTGAAAGTATATGTATATCAAATTATTCTCTGACATATCCACCTCAGCTTTGAATACCACTGTATCGACACCACTAACAAGGCCATGTGTACAGCTAGTTACACTGTCCTCTTGTCTGTACTGAAACAATTTTATTGTATCTTCATTTGCACAAACTGTGGATAAAGAAATAATACTTGATGATTATTTACTATCGAAAAAGAGTGTTAAAAAGTTGTATTTACTTTAGGTTTATTGAGAATTTAAATTAAAGAAAAAAAAAAGTATGTATATTCTATTAAAGTGTGTTTAACCAAATGTGTTTAAGATTTTAAAATGGCCTTTAAATAAAATTTTAATTTAAAAAAAAATTATTTATTCTTTCATACATTTAAGTTTATATTACGTTGAAATGGTCACAGTCTTTAGCATTCACGTTATGTTAAATTATTCATATTTTACTTTTCCTATTGGTATTTAAAAAGAGTCATCGACTAATAAAAATCTTAAATTATTTAAGACCCCTGAGATAATATTTGATAAAATAATTTTGTTTCGAAGTATTTTATTTTGTGAATATATTGATTAAAATTCAACTTGCAAATTAACAACTGTACAGGAAGTTTGTAGAACTAGATAATGTCCATTATTAAAAATAAGCAACCTCAAGTAATTGCCGTAAAGTTCTCTAGACGAAAGTAATTAAAACAGTCAAAAAACCTTGCAAAACAAGGAATGTAGTGGCACAGAACCTTCAACGATGAAAATAAAAATTACAGCCAAACCCGCTTATTTCGACATGGGTTATGTCGCTACCTCTTTTATGTCGACTTTTTAAATTTGAAGTGCTAAATTCTCTCTTTTTCATAGCGTTTTATTTCCGGTTAAATCGATTCGTTTGTGTCGCTGAACCCTGATATCTCAAGCACAAAAGTTTCCAAATTTGCCACATAATATCGGCTATCTTAATCGCAAGGAAAAATCGCCGGCTTTGGAAAATTCTATAAAGCAGAAACGTGCGTACTTCCAACTGTAGTAATTAAAATGAAATGACAATATTGTTGTCAGCGCAATTTTCTTGACACCGCAAGAAGCGAGAAGTTAGAGGCTTGCAAACAGAAGAAAGAGGTCACAGTACATGTTCTATTTATAGCGAATCCACTTGTCCGCTGAATACTTAAAATAGGCTTTAACGCGTTCTTACACATTGATTTTTTTGTAAACTCAGAATCGTATTTGAAAAAAATGAACTAGATAACCCGTAGCGAGAAAAAATAAAAACTCTTGAATATTGAGCGGAACATTATTTAGCCTCACCACGAATCTGGAATTCCGGGATAATCCAGAAAAATGGAACCCTAAATATGCCTTGTGTTGTTAGTAACAATTATGTAAATTTGCATATCATCCCAATGGCTTATAGAACAAATCGGGGTAACGCTGCTGTGTTTAAAAAAAAAAAAAACATATGCAAGTAGATCTCAACTATAAAAGAATTTTGTAAGAAATTTCAAGAACATGTTACTTTATTGCCGCCATATTGGTTTTCGTTTAGCTCGATCATCGGTTATCTCCACAATTTTTGATAAACCCCCTGGCTATCGACATAACCAGGTTCTACTGTAACAAAATAAATTTAAAAATGAATTTGAGCCTAAATATTAACCAAAAGATTTTTTTTGCAAGTCAAATTTATTATATTGTTTAAAAATGAAAAAAAAAAAAAATTCCTTAGGAGAGTAATTCACAGACATTTTTTATTGTTGGCAGCCTTTCAAAATCATTGTTTTCTCAAGGATTCATATTTCAATTCTAAAAAATGATTATGGGACTAGACATGACTTTTATTGTATATTTAAAGTATAATTTTGAAAAGGGAAAAATGTAACGTTTTAACCTCTTTTAGGCTTTGGCAGATATTATAAAGTAAGTTACTTGTTGACTGACATCTCGTTCTATTACTTTTAGTTAAAATGAATTAATATTATATGTTTTAATTGCTGTAATATTTTGCTGAGCTACTTTGAGCTAGCATGTGCTCCCACAATATGGGAGGCATTGCTTTCCAGAGTAAGAGACAAGAAAGCAAACCTCTATAAAATGTAAAATGGCACATATGACATATGTATCGGAAACTTCTAGATGCGGACTAAAATTTAAAATGAAAATTATAGCTCCATTACTATTTTCCAATAACTCTTTTAACAAGTAAATAATGGTTTTAAGGCTATACATATGTTGTTTTGTTATTAATGTTAGTTTTGTCTTTTTCTTCTTGTTTGACCCAAAAAAAGTTTCTTTTCTTAATTGCTCTGCGTAAGGGGTGTCAAACACAATCGCTCGGTGGCAAAAACTCAAATAATCTATACGTTTTTGAACAGGATAAACATTCAATTAGCAAAAAAGTAACCCTTTTCAAAACACAAATATTAATTAAAACAGAAAAAAAGTGTGTATGATAAAAAATCATTGTAATTTTAATTTTGCATATCTTGATGTTTTGCATCATTTCTTTGCGACTATTTCGTTTTTGTTTAGAGTAAGGTACTGTGTCATTGATATTCTCATAATGGACTGCAAGTATTTACCAGTAAGGCGACTGCTGTGGGATGTTTTGTTAATCTTTATCACAAAGAACAGCTGCTCGCATAGATATGTTCTACTAAACATATATCAAAGTTCGAACCCCATGTAGAGAAAGCTGGAGTATCTCTTCAGCAATGAAACAAATCCTCTTTTACGCCGCAGTTTTCCGGTGCTCCATCTAGTGTAAGACCAGTAAGTTCGTTCCGAGACTTGTTATTGTTGGTTAAACGTTAACCATGTTAAACATGTCTTTACCGGTTGTTGTCCCATCCATGTATTTTATGCCCAAAATGACTTATGTGAAATTCAAACTGGAGTCTACTCCACGGGAGAAAAATAGCCAGCTTTGAAGAATGAGTCAAGTCATTACTTCAGCAACAGCAAGGGAGAATGCAACAAAGCCTTTGCCTTCTTCGATCAGCTGTGTTTTCACCTCAGTGGCAATCTCACAAACCCAATAAGCAACCATTATTCTGCTAAATTTTACATGTGCAAACATCTGCTTTAGGCCTGAACACAAGATGTGTTACACTTTCATTGTGCAGCACTTCAGAAACTCTCCGTCTGTTAATGGCCGGCTTGATTTTTGCGATCTCCTCCTCCACACTAAAACTTGCCTTCACATCAGCTTCATTTGTGAATTTGCTTGGGTGAACATCGTCTGCCGTGATTCCTCTTCAATTTCTCTACCTCCTGTATCTACTACGCTGCATTCAGACTTTTTAATTTGTCTAATGTTTAGTGTACTAGTGCCAACTCATATTATACTCCTTGATCAAAGTAACATTATCTTTAAAAATTAGCCAAACAAGTCTACCACTAATATCATTTAACATAAATTCAGCCACCGTACGGCTTTGAAACGCTCTGTTTTCAAAATCAACTTTCAATTTCGTCATTTTAAGGCTATCTTTCATTTAAAAAATTTAAAAAAATAAATTGTGCATCCACGGACAGACGCTTTATTGATATTTCATTAGCCGTAGCTGGAAAAGGTGATGTAATATCCGGGCACTACAACTCTTTAAATTATTTTGCACCATTTAAAATGGAACAACTGAACGTTGCCCAATGGCTATAAGGACGAACATCCACTTACTAAATACATTTCAATTTTGCTTATTCTGATCGAAGCGAGAACGCTCTCAGTTATATTTTGTTTGGCAAGGCTGATAATTTGGGAATTATATTTACTATTTAGATCGCATCATTAAATAATATTTGTACACAAAAAGTATCTCTCGCACCTGATATAATTGTTCCCGTGGGCCTCATGTTGCCTTTGGGCCTCGCGATTGGCATATATGCTATCCATGAGCTGATGAATATTATATAAGAATGAGCTAAGAACCAAAGAACCAAAAATATATAAATACGTTCGGATTATAAAAAGTTAACACCTATTTATAATATTTAACGGAAATCGAATACATTTAAATGTGCAAAAATTAGTATATAATACACTTTTATTAAACTAAAGGTTAAAGCATTTTTTATTATAAATTACAAGACCTTCAAAAATGACATATAAAGAACAATCTTAAGTATTTTAATAGGCGATTGGAAGTTATGAAAAAATTAAATTTAAAAAAAAAGTTGATCAAAGAAATACTTCCTATTCACATTTATCTGAAATAACCCAAACATTAATTGTTTTCGGTACGTTTTTAGTGCGTTGTTAATATTGCGAAATAAAATGAAAATTATTGTTTTCTAAATAATTACGCCAATGATTTCATATTGCGAATAGCAAATTTTAGCCAAAACACTTGTTAACCGTGAGCTATAAAACTGATACTGTATTTCCCCTTCTTAAAAGTAAATTAATAAATATAATTGATTGCTTTTTGAATTGTTAATAAAACACTTCCCCATTGTAGCTTTGTATTTTTAAATGTATTAAATTTTACCTTTATTCATTCCAAAAATATACTTTTCTTAAATTGATAAATTAATAAAAACATACCTTTTAATTTAAATACGATTAAGAAAATGCCATTAAGGTCAATCAGTGCTTCAAAACTCCATAGCAAAATAGCAGTAGTCCACTTATAAATCATCCACACAAAAAAAAACACTTAAAGTGCAAAATATGATAGTTTGGGTAAGGAAGGGACTACAATCCGGTGGAAGATATTCTTATTTTTTTTTTTTAATTGGGGAGAGGGGGAGGGGGGGAGAGAGAGGGGGAGGTTAGCCATTTTGACAAAGGCAGCATAAATGCGTCTCAAAATAAATGAAGTAATTTGATAGTCCACTTATAAATCATCCACACAAAAAAAACACTTAAAGTACAAAATATGATAGTTTGGGTAAGGAAGGGACTACAATCCGGTGGAAGATATTCTTATTTTTTTTTTTTAATTGGGGAGAGGGGGAGAGGGGGAGAGAGAGGGGGAGGTTAGCCATTTTGACCAAGGCAGCATAAATGCGTCTCAAAATAAATGAATTAATTTGATACATAATTAACTGTCTTGGGTACATACGTGTCGGAGGGAGGAAATAGGATGTGTACATTTTTATTTTGATTGGCTTAAATCCTAATGCAATACATTTGTAAAAAAAAAAGAGATGTTAGTTTCTCCTTTTTAACAAATAAACATTTTATAAATAAATACGAAATGTAAATATGAATAATTCAACGTAATGTTAATTTAAAACAATGCGGCCATTAAATTCCTCCTACAAATATGAAACAATAATATATTTATATCCTATGACATTACATTTATGAAAAAAGGTATGCCAGATTATCTTTGTACAAATAAACCTATTTTAGAAATGAAGAAAATTTAAGGCGTTAACAAAACGTAGGCACATTAATATAAGAATACCCTTACATATTAATACGCAATTGTTTTACACACTTGAAAATTTAGTTTTGAAAAAATAGAGATAGATTAATATTTTTTTTTAAACTTAAAATATAGTTTTGATTTTTATTTTTAACAGTAAAGATGTGCTTATTTTTATGAGATTTATTGAATTGTAAAATAATAATTGGAAAAGACACTCAATTCAGTTATAGACGTGAAAAGGGTTGCTGGATTCTTCTTTAGATAAAATAAGTTTTAGTTCTACGATTTTCTGATAATGTTTTATTAAAAAAAACAAGTAAAGAGTTTTTTTAAAATTTTGATAAAGATACCAATTTACCGTGTATACTTGCATATACGCCTACATCGCTTATAAGCCGACCCCCTAAAACTGCTTTAAAATCGCCAGTTTTTCCAAAAACCCGCATATACGCCGACCATACAAAAGTCTAATTTTACATTTTCGTTTTTTTTTTAGTTTTTTTTTCTTAATTGTATGCTATTTTTGACTTCGAAAATGAATTCTCCTTGGTAATATTCATACTCAGTATAATTATCAGCTATGCATTCATTAAATTCTTTGAAGTGACACCTATCTCTCTCGCTCTCTATATATATATATATATATTAGTACTCTGTACAAACAACCAAATAAAGAGTCAGCGATGAAAATGTGTGTCTAGAAAATTGTCATTATTGTCTGTCCTTATGTCCATTTTGATTTATGCGCATATAAGCCGAGCCCCTGATTCAGTGTTGTATTTTATAGTTCTAAATTCGGCTTATATGCGAGTATATACGGTATATTAAATTCCTTTAATATAAAATATTGTTCTATCACATATAGAATTTTGTAGTAAATTTAAAATTATGATTTCACAATTTTATAAGAAAAAAAAATTGCATTTCAAGTGCCCGAAAAGTGATAAAACTTAAGTGTTTCTCTAGCTTAGAAATCGTTTCTCAATTTACTTCTTTACAGTCAGAATTGATGTAATTAGTGATAATTTAGATTATGTAATTTAAGGTCGTGTTTATAGGGAAAATATATTTTAGGGGCGTGAAATTTATGATGTTTGTAACTTAATATGATTGTTATTATTATTTTATGTTCTTAGGGTTCTTATTTTGCGTGGTACCCCAGCCTAAGGTTGGACTCTCCACGAATTATATAAACAATTTTAGTAAACAAAATTGTTACTTTAAAACAATTATATACATTATTTTATATGAAAAAAAAACAGCTGTATAAAAACAAAACAAAAACAAATGTATATACACCCTACCCAACCCATAACGTTGACCTGGAAAGTCAGGTGTCAGCAGTCAAGTGCATCGTTTATCGTTCAGAGGGGAGAATCAGTCGGGGTAGATACTTCTTTTTTATTTTAAATCTAGGAATTGTGGTGAGTTTTTTTTCAATATCAGGTAGAAATTATGGAAACGGACCTATAATTACTATCCCGATACTTTGGGTAATATATTCTAGTATAATCTAAAAAAACGAAGATATCATCAAAGAAAATAATTTAAATATATTTTTAAAGTAAGTTTTTTTAGGTAAAATGTCAGCGGTACATTTTAGAAAATAATAACTAACATAAAATAATAACTGACTTTTATTTTTCTTTAAATTTATCATGCTTTATTGATATCGTTGAGATTAACTTCTTTCTTTTTTATTCTTTGAGCTGATTTTAAAGGACATCTCATAAAACTTGAGCATTGTAGAAAAGGATGGAATTGGCATCGCTGTCTTATACACAGTTTAATATAACTTTATGTGACTTAAAAACAAAACTATTAATAAACATATATGGCCACTCTGACAAATTTTGATTTGGATAATCGGTATTCACATAATGTACGCTTTAATGTTGTTGATTTTGTTTTTTTAATGTAACTAAAATAATGTGTAGTATCTGAATATTGTATAGAAAATATACATACACTGAAAATATGCAGATAATTTATATCAAATTACATTATTTAAATATTTTAGAGTTGAAAAATTATGCCGAGCCACGTGGAAAAACAAAATCTGCATGCACATTTCAACAAACTGTTATCTTTAAATCAATCAAAGACGCAGTTAACTCAATAAAAAGTTTTAAAAACTGAAAACGTTAAGAAAAGAAAGACTGGGCAGAAATGTAGGTGAGTAGAATGTACACTAAACTTGACGATTTTTTGTCTTTATAATTTGTAAAAAAAAATCAGTACAGCCTTTTTCCGATAAACATTTGTGAAATTTTTAATTATTGTACAATTTTTAAGTGTTTTTAAATTTACCTTTAATGTCTATGCAGCAACATTTTTGGGATCATTTTAGTATTATTGTTAGGCACCGCTTTCCGAAGGGAGAACTTAATCTCCTATTTACATGTATGGTGTCAAAAATGACTGGGGTGGGGGTTAACAACAAAGCTACCATTGCTTTAGATAAATTATGGAGTGGACGGAAATTGCAGAGATTTTAGAGAGGAAATTGATAGAAGCAAGGGGCAAGGTTATAAGTTTTTCGTACTTTTTTTTTAGATTAGTGGAATGTTTCTTTTCAAAACATTATGTCTCGGATTTTCCAGACTTCACGTGACAATGTTTGGGTTGACGGCGGAAGTTCCTAACTGACCGGCAATGAGAGGGGTATGGATGGGTCAATTGCCAACATTCCTGGACAACCTAGTGAGGTAAGAAGTGGTATATAACATAGAATTCTTCGTGACATAAGGCAGAGGGAGAGATTCGTGGACGGTCGTTCGTTTGTAACAGACGTAGTGTTACTAGCTTTTGTCAGAGATAGAATTAAGGATAGATAGCGAAGTGTTAACAGTTAGAAAAGAGACATTACGATCTTAGTATAGTGATCAATCCTCTTTTTTTATAACTGGTAATGATGAGTATCTTAGTCATTCATTCGTGTTCTGTGTTTTCTTCGATGTACTTCTCAACATCTGGACTAGTGAATCATCACAGAGAGGAACGGGCTCGTACTATTCACAACACCACCAACATCACGCAGCACATGACCATACGTATGGGTCATAATTCATAAAACCCTCTTAATATGTGAAATTATATTGGCTTGTTAACGGGGTTCAGACACAACGAGGGGACGATGAAGATGCCAGTTACAAGTTGGAGTGAGATATTGGCTTTAGTAGATGCTCTACAGCTTAGAGGAGATGAGAGGAAAGAATACATCGAGAGAGAAGTGTATAGTGTTAGAGAAAGAGAAGCCGTAGAAAAAACAGCTGAAAGAGAGGTGGCAGAGAGGGCCACCGAGAGAGCAGCGGCAGAGAGGGCGGCTGAGAGAGAGGCGGCAGAGAAGGCGGCTGATAGAGAGGCGATGCTAGAAGCAAAGAGGTTGGAATGAACCAGTGGTTGGAGTCCCAACGGTTCTGACAGTTGACCTAAGCAGCCCACGCTTCCATATTTCGTAGACGGAGTGGGTCTATTAGATGGATGGCTCAATAGATTTGAGCTATTCGTGAAGACCAGCAAATGGCCATTACGCGACTGGGCGCTGTCACTTAGCGCGCTTCTGTCTTGGCGTGCTTAAATGAGTATTCGAGAATGCCCCATGAAGGTGCACTATTTTATGAAAAGGTGAAAGAAGTGCTGCTAAAGAGGTACAACCTTACAGAGGATGGATACAGGATCCTGTTCAGAGAGAGTAGGCCACAGACAGATGAATGTCCGCCGTATTTATCGGAAGGTCAAAGAATTACCTCAAGAAGTTGATTAGTCTGTCGAAGACAGTGAATGTATTATTGACAAGTTCATCAAGTAGCAATTCATCAGCGTGTGTCCCGTTGATTTAGCTACTCACTTAAAAAAGAGAAGGATTGATAGTCTTGATGAAGTAGTGAGAGTCGCAGAGCTATTTCTCGAGGCAAGGAGGAGAGGCTTAAGTGATAAGTCTCAACTGACCCAGTGGAAGTATAGGAGAAATGCTACGAGCAATAGATGAGATGAAGAGCAGAAGTCAGGGGCTGGTCCAATGAGAACTTATAGTGGCATTAGGGGACAGGCAAAACCTGACTTCAAGTGTTTTGTGTGTTATAAGAGTGGACATTTAGCGAGAGACTGTCCTAATGTAAGTGAATCCAGACAAAATGAGTCCAATTGGGCTGTATCAGCACGTTTTAGTCCTAGGCTGCACCTAACAGGCAATAGGTGACCAAAAAAAATTAAAAGCTTGTCAAAAGGAGATAATTAAACTGACACAAAGATAGATGTCAAATAGAGTGTAGAAATAATTGAGGAGGACAATGAAACGACAAAGAAGAAGAACTTGCCGATTATAGAAGGCGTTATAAGGTCTTCTAAATTGGATGTGTTAAGAGACAATAGGTGTGAAGCAATTATTTTTAAGCAGACCTATGTAAGGGATTACCAGCTAACAGGTGCGTTCGTGGTGAGTGTGGCTTATGTCCTTTGATCTTGGCCTTTATTTACTACGACTACTTTCTAAAATAATGAATATGATCCACTTTTGTTGAACGTTCGGTAATGAACTTAACAGGTAAACATTGTTTAAGGCAGTTCGAGATCTTTCAATAGAATAGATATAAAAGAAGATTCACAGAGCATAGAGCGGACGAGAGAGGAAATATTATTTACTTCCCATGAACATAATATGTTATTCTGTATTTGTGAATTTGTATTCATCATTGTACCTTATTTTTGCACATTGTATTAACTGTCTAAAGGTACAAGACATATCGTACTCTGTAAGTTGATGAATTTTTAATTAGATTTCATTTATTTTGTAACTATTTTATTAACTAAATAAATCCTATTAATTGTACTTAGCACTGTTTCGGGTGTCGGATTTATGTTATTAAATTCCTCATATGGTATCGTCCTTTGTTATGCACTGTTAAGAACGAGCAATAACTTAAAACAGGAGATTAATTTCTCACTATAGACAGCAGTGCGTAACAGTGACACTATCCTACTTTTTACGCTAAATTAAGAAAATAAATAAATCAACATCACAAATTACTCAAATCATTTGAAGCACCTAGCGAACCATAGCGGGCCTTTCACAAAGGATTATCTAATCACTTACCATGCCTCGCACCTCTTACGACCCATCATACTGCAGCTGTATCTATGTGTCATCAACTAAGATGCAACCTATCACATCAATACGAGGCAACCGCTATACCGAGCTATATATTTTTGTGTGTCCAATAAAACTATGTATTAAAAAGAACTTTGATTTGCGAGAAGAATGAAAGTATATGAAGATAGACCCGGTAGTAATAATTTATGAGTATACATTTATATTTTAAACTTACCACAGCCAACAGCCAGTAAAATGAAATACAATGTTATGCTGTATAGCATGATGTTGGTGCTTTTTCTTTCTTTAATAGTCCTTTAGATGATTTTAAAGCACGCCTCATAGTAACAAATGCTTGTAAACTGAAAAAAATATTTTAAAAAAGAATTGAACTTCTTTCCCAAAAAAATAAATAAATAAACCAATCAATTACAAAAGGCTAGCTCTTTAATTTTGTGTTGTAATCTCTAATTAAACTACGTCTACCCTGAACTTAAGAAGAGAAGATAATTTTAATTGTTGTAAAAGCTTTAAGATATATTAAAAGATGTCAAACGAATTTCACTCATTTAATACTTTTATATGACATCAATAAATCTTTCATAATTTCATAAAATTCACAGACATTTTATTTCAATGTTACCTTTTAATTGTGTGTATATATATATATCATAACGGAATGCGTTTGTGATATTTTTGCCCATTATTACAAAGTACCAGTCTCTAACAATCGATTTTGTTTTAACAATGCTGGAAAAAAAAGATATTTCGTATGCCATTATTGAACGCCCTTAAAATGTATATTTATAAACAATGTCGATCACACCACACTTCTTTTTAGAGAAGTCTATTTGTATTTATAATAAACCGAATCCACAATTTTACGTTATGCCATTTTTTCCCCCTTTTGTTTTTTTTTTTACATTTTACTCTAAGTCACTTCCTTTCCAATCTTCTTTACTTTGTTACTGTCTGTTTTTTTTCGCCCCCTCATATTGTTTCTCCCTCTTTTTTAGGTAGAATTTGTGTATATAAATAGTATATACATTTAATTTATACTTATGTATTATTATTTTATTTTTATTTTTTTGTACTGATGAAGGCATATGCCGAAACGTATACTTGTGATTATGTAAAATTATTATTAAAGCTTTACATATATTGTTATATTGCATCAAATTGTAATTGTCTAATTAATGTATTTATGTTGACTTTTCTTACACCAAAAACATCATAAAATTTTGAGAATCATTTATCAGCAATATATTATAGGCCTACCCTACCTTATTTCACGACATTAAACTATAAAAAAAAAACAAATTTAAAAAAAAAATAAATTACATTTACAACACATATATACCCTTTCAAAAATGTGTAACCAAATTAAATTTGATATCGTGTTATGTTCATAAAAATTTTCATCTCCTCTGTGTGTCGAATTTGTCAGAAAAAAATATTTAAAAAACTGTGATTTCAATCAGGGCAGAGAGCAATATCATTCGTTTGGAAGACCCATATAATTAAATTGTATTTGCTGCCATTGCTAATTGTAGATGTTTTAAAAAATAAGTTTATATTTAATGTTATTAAAAGCATTAAAACAAATTTTTTGGAATTAAATGTTTGCCAATATCTTGTATAAATAATAATTTCCTTGAAAGTTAATTAAGTAAGTAAAACTTCAATATATAAATCATTTAATTAGTATCATTTTAAAATAAAACTATAATAATATAATGTACATGGGAGGTGGTTGCAGAAAATGCTTTTAACTTGAAAAGTGAGGCAGCGCTGCAAAAAGTTTAAATCCAAGCCTAGAACAGAGGTGTCAGACTCAATCGCTCGGCGGGCCCAAACTCAAATCACATGTAAGGTGTTTCATCAAAGAGTGCATTTGGGAAACACAATAGCGTTTACTTTGATATAATTGTACGCCGGTAAAGACATGGCGGTCCTGATATCATTGTTCTACAGACCGGATGTGGCCTGCTGGCCTTGAGTTAGACAAATGTGCCTTAGAACATTTGCTAAAATCGCCCGAAAATATTTTTATTTTTTTTTCTACCCCACTCGCTTTGGCATCCCTTGTTCTATTATTCCCATTATCCGCATTTGGAAATTATTTTTTACGACTGTCACTCCACTCAATGTTCCTTATCCTTGTTGGTTTTTTACTTGTATAAAGGCCATGTTTTGGTAATCGCATACCGGTACTCATTGTCTCAGCGGTCGTAGATTAAAAATTATATTAAACAAATATTTGTATCAAAGGATATGAATTTTTCTCTAGTTAAGGACGATTAAATGCTCGTTCTTTTTTTTCAATAGCGTGTAGCTGTTAACAATAACTTGTTACAATTTTTACTTCAACTCTTTTTCTAATTTACATTCAAGTTTTCCGTAAGTTATACATTTTTAAAAACTTGTTAAATGTTAAAGAAACAAAGTTAACAGTTGTGTCGTGTTTTCAAACCGTAGTCCACAGTCAGTAATTGTGTTATATTTCATTATTTTAAAGTTCTTCTAATTCATTGAGTTCAAACCGACAATTTAAATTTTATGTTGATGGGAGTTAAATGACCCCTTAATACATTTCTATTTAATTTAAAAAAGGCAAAAATTGTTCTTAATTACGTCTAAACAAATAGAGAGGAAGGCTTTGGAAATCTTTGACGATTGTTGACAAGGGGGAAAAGTTTTGATAAGTTGACGTCTACAATCATGTTTTTTTAATAAAAGTGTTAATCTTAAAAATCGACTGGTTATTACATTATTTTAACAAATTTAATGAGTATAAATTAAAATAGTTATATAAATTTAAGTTATATACAATTTTAGCTTGTTGATTAACAAACTAAACATGTATTAAAATTTGTTCCTACAATTTTGTGTTATTAAAATAGATCAGTCCAATTTAAAATGTATGTATATTTTTGTAATTACATGATTGTTCATATTTTTTTTTTTTTTTAAAGTGGGAGGAATAGAAATTTTGACATACTTACTTAGTAGGGGGGTCGGTCGTTTGAACGTTGTTGACAGGGGAGAGGTACAAAAAAAGTAAAAAATTGATGACGTAATTAATGGACCCCCTAATAGATGATAGTGATTATTAATAAGGAAATGATATATTGGTATATATATTGTTGTTCGTCCGTGGAAGTCGACTAGGACCATCAAGTCATCCGGTTAGGGGGAGGGTGGGTTACGGTGAGCTCGTAGGTGGCTTGCTAGACCGATCCGTTCACGGAATAATCTCTGGCACCATTGGCATGGGATAGGTGATGCAGCCGGTGACCTAATGTTCCTCTTTCGGGCAAGGCTGCGTGTCTCAGCTGTGGTTATTCTATTATATTATTATTGGATTTAGCCCCCTTCTTGACAGCAGCTCTCCACCTGGCTCTGTCCTGAGCTGTCTGCATCCATTGAGTAGGGTTTATGCTGAAAGCCTTTAATGCCACTTTCAGTGAGTCTTTGTAACGCTTTTTTGGACATTTTTGGGAGCGCTTGCCTGTCCTGAGTTCTCCGAAGAGTTCGGGAGCTGGTGGTCTTCCACACGGTGTCCCATCCAATAGATTTGACACTGTATCAGGGAGGTAAAGATACTAGGTAGGTTCGCTCTAACGAGGACCTTTGGGTCAGGAACTATGTCTTGCCACCTGATGCCGAGGAGTTTCTTGAGACAGGTTGTGTGAAAATGATTCAGTTTCTGGCGTGAGGATAGTAGACTGTCCACGTTTCACATCCGTAGAGCAATGTCGAGAGGTCTGCTGCGCTATAGATCTTCGTTTCTCGTCCGATACCTCTCCTGTTCCAAGCAGTGCTGCGGAGCCTGCCAAATAGGGCACTAGCTTTTGCGAGTCTGCCATACATTTCATCATCCATCACGACAGATCTAGAGAGAATGTTGCTCAAGTAAGTAACTGTATCCACCGGGATTTATAAATGTATATAAGAATGAGCTAGAGTCACATAACGCCAAAGTTGAGATACTTTTTAAGTACTTTCGGATTCCTAAAAACAATCCTAGTTATTTTCATTTATTTTACTGAAATCGAATAAATTTACACGCGCAAAAAAATATTTAAATCCGCTTTTATTTTATTAAATGTTGAAGTAGTATTATTCTAAATTACAAATACATTTAAAGTATCAACTAGGGATTTATTTTAAGCATTTTATATGTGTTTGAAAAATATGAAAACATAAAAAAGTAATAGAATTATGATCAAAGAAATACACCGTAATCACATTAATCGAGAAAAGCCAATCATCAGTCATTTTCAGTGCGTCTGTTAGTACGGAGTTAATATTGTGAACTAGAATTAAAATTAGTTTGTTCTAAATAAACACACCAATTACGTCATAGCGCGAAAAACCTATTTCGCCAAATCTCTGTATTCTTTAAATTTAATAAATGTGCGTGACATCACTCATAATGTATTTTCCCCTTTAAAAGTAAACTTAATAAATATCATTGATTGCGTTTTAAAGTGTTAATAAAACACACACACAGTTTAGCTTTGTATATTTTAACATGTAAAAAGTGTTGACTTTTTTTATTCCAAAATTATACTTGTATTAAAATTGTTACGTAATAGCTACTAACCTTTAAATATAATTCGAATGGGAATATGCGGTTTAAGTCAGTCAGTGTATGTTCATTTTGCTCAAGACAGCACAAGATACGTCTCAAACAAAATGAAATGAATTTGATAAATAATTAACTTTCTTGGGTAAATGCATGTTGGAGGAACGAAATAAGATGTGTACAAGTTTACATGGATGACAATATAGGTAACGCCTATGGGATTCCATTTGTGAAAAAGAGATGTTACATTCTCTTTTTACAAATATGGGTAAGTACATTTTGCCCAAGGCAATACTAGAATAAACGATTGGATGTTATCGCGATAATAACGGTAGGTCCTTTCAATAATTTCTAACTGCTTTTGCAAAAACACATCACAATCCATATTTTTAAAAATATAATGATATTTACGTTTCTAACTTCATTACGTTTTGAGAAGTATTTATCTGCTATGTATTATATGCCCACTCAACTCCTTTTCACAATCTTAAATTAAATGTTTTCCCTCTAATCATGACCTTATATTACCCAGTCTGAATTATCACTAATTAATTCACTATTGTCACTAAAGAAGTACATTGAGGGACAATTACTATGCTAGAGAAATAATTTAGATTGACCCCTCTTCGTTCCCTTGAATAACAACTTCTTTTTATCTAAAAATAAGATACGTCTAAAACCAAAGCAATTAGTTTGATAACTATATAATTTTCTTGGGTAAATACATGTCGGAGGTAGGAAATAAGATGTGCTTATTTTTACGTGGATGACAACTTCGTTAACTCCTTTGGTATTACATTTGTGAAAAAAAAGAGATGTTACATTCTCTATTGACAAATATGCGTAATTTCATTTAGTCAAAGGCAATAAAATATACTATATACGTCTTAAAATAAGGAAATGACTTTGATTAATAATTAACTTCTTGGTTACATACATATCGGAGATAGGAAAAAAAAATGTTTACATTTAACAGATAGATAGATAGATAGATAGATAGATAGATAGATAGATAGATAGATAGATAGATAGATAGATAGATGGATGGATGGATGGATGGATGGATGGATGGATGGATGGATGGATGGATGGATGGATGGATGGATGGATGGATGGATGGATGGATGGATGGATGGATGGATGGATGG
>CAXITT010000120.1:1141789-1179289 GCA_964033795.1 Lymnaea stagnalis
TAGGTAGGTAGGTAGGTAGGTAGGTAGGTAGGTAGGTAGGTAGGTAGGTAGGTAGGTAGGTAGGTAGGTAGGTAGGTAGGTAGATAGATAGATAGATAGATAGATAGATAGATAGATAGATAGATAGATAGATAGATAGATAGATAGATAGATAGATAGATAGATAGATAGATAGATAGATAGATACATAGATAGGTAGATAGATAGATAGATAGATAGATACGCAATATATGATATATATATATATATATTTATATGTATATAAATAACGCGTTTGGTGCGTATTAGTTTCATTTCGGAAATGAAATCGTCTCAATTAAAGTATTGTGTAAAAATTATTGGGTTTAAAAGTGGTTTTGACTTGAGAAATGTGCGTGAAATAAAAAGTATGCAGAGACGTATCATGGGGGAAGGGTCGTAGCAAATATAGAGATTCTTTTAAATGTGCTTTGCTTGAATTCATGTTTTGTCAAGTAACTTTATTAGATGGGAAGTTTACGCCGCAAACATTTCCTTGGCTCTATCTAGTTTTACTATTTTGAGTATTGGGCCCCGCGCGTTCAAGTAGTATTTTTGTCCACTTTTATGAACAAAATATAATTTCGGTATGTGTTCCTATCCCATTCATCCAAATCAATAAAACATAAGTAAGTTTTTGCCTGCTCGCCCTCAAAAGTTTTGAAATACTGCTTTTGGAGCCAGGTGCCATAAATTATTTTATTTTTATATTAGCTATGCAATAATAAAAATCGAAAAGAGCTATTGCTTGTGTGGTTCGAATTGAATCAAATACAAGCGGCATTTCAGTTTGTGTATGACACAATAAGTTGGTTTCTGAATTAGTAGAACCAATTTATAATTTGCGTTTTGGGCCCAGGGCTTTATTTGCTTGGATTTTTTTATTGGACATATATATCTTAGAAACACCTTATAAATTTTTTTTTGTGTATGCACCAGACTGAAAAAAAACATATTTTCCTTTTTAAAAATTTCTTTAAAAAATGTTATTAAAACAAACATGCCTTTTTTTAAATTTCAGTGGCATTGCAAGGCATGCCGGTTCTGTCTAGTAGTTTTAAGTGTAAAATTTATTTGGAAAAATAAAATGTTTTCGTATTTTGAAAGTCAATCTGAACAGATCTTTGTTCACGCACCGAAACATTGAATAACAAAAAAGTATATAATATATGGATCTATTTTATTATTAAATGTTTACGTGTTAAATTAATGTGTTTTGTGATATTTTTTAAGGTATTTGTATAATCATGTGAAGCTAAACTCATTGAAATGTTGTGTTTTTCTAAATTGCTTTATATTTATCTCAAAAAAAAAAAATCAATACAATCTTACTCCACACTTCACGACAGGAAATTTTAAAAAAATATATAATCCGCACACAAGATGTACACTTCCTATATCAACCCCCATCTCCAAAACTATTGCGTGTTTCCTGAAAAAGTTTTACATTAACAAAAGCATTCCTCGATTTGTAGGCGTCAGTTGTGCTGACCGGATCAAAATAAAAGAATCGCATCTTGCTTTCCCCCAAAGATTTTAATAATCACTGTTACGCACTGCCTTCTATTGTGAGAAATTAATCTCCTATTTTAAATGTATGGCTCGCTCAAACAGTGCCTAACAAAAGACAATACCATAAGAAATACAATAACAAAAATACGACACCCAAAACAGTACCAATTATAATTAATAAGATTTAACTTAGTAATAATACTATTACAAAACAAAAGAAATATTTTTATAAATAATCAAAATAACAAATATGGTAGATCTTGTACCGGTACACAATTAGTACAATGTGCCAATTAATAATGTACAATGGCGAAGGCGAATAAACACATATGAGTACACAAAAAATAACACTTGTCTCGTAAAATTAAATGATATCCATCAGAATCTATGTTGAGGAATCTCTGAATCCCCCCTTTATATCTATGCGTCGGTAGAACCAACGCTTCTAGAAATGTCTTCTACATTGTTTATCTTTCTAATCAATTATCGAAGTTTTCCCAAAATTCTATTAGAATATATTAGTTATTTTTAGTTGATAGTTGTGGAAAACAACGGCCAGATGAAAGGAAAAATAGGCCACACCCAATGCGAACGCCGTCTCATGTTGGGTCAACAAGAGTACACGTCACGGGGAAATGGTATAAACACGTTATACATAACAATCACTAAATAGACAATTTACAGAAGGGTAATGCTCTACGCGCGTAAACACACAATTTCATTAACCCTCTTACCTACATAAATATTCAAATGTCCCAAGCCACTTTACCAGAAAATTGATAATTTTGTTTTTTTCATTTTCCAAAAGAAGTTAGTTTAACCCATAGTTCCGTAAATATAAAACATTTTTTTTTTAAATTTTAACATTAAATCTTGAACACTTTAAATCTGTAACATAATTGGATTTTGATATATTGATATTCAGAGTAACATTTTACAGCTTTATATGTTTTACACTTATTTAGATAAGTGATAAGTGAGCTATTGATGGGTGTTTGGCAATGACTCTTCTTTGCACTGAGTAGCTTGAACGAAATATTCTTATAAAAATTTTGTTAAACCGTCTTTTTTAATTGATAACTTTAATTTGATAAATGCAAATTTTTGCAAAGAAAATTGAAATAAAACTAATTATAAGTTAATTATTAAAATCTCAACATTGATTGTGGTGTTTAATCGAATTAAATAGCAATCAATTCTATTTTCTTTTTTAAACGTGCAGAAAACGTTAGATTTGTCACACTCGATGTAAGTCAAGAAAAGTTAAAGCATTGGTTTTGGAAGTTTAATTTAAATTCGTGTAAGATTAATTAATGGATTGTTCAATGAGTTCAACTATTAAACAATATTTGGGCAATTAAAATTGATATAATTGAATTTTGCCGTATTAATAAAGGAAAACAAATCTTCTACTTGTTACATGAAATGTTCGTACGAATCAATAACACTATTATATCAATTATCATTTATTAATACTTATTTTAAGATAAAACCTTAAATTTCACGCTCAGATAAAAATACTTAAAATATTTATTTAATGGTTATATTAAATTTCTTTCAATTTTAATTTCAATTTCTAATACTTAAATGTATTCAGTACTTAAATATAAGAAGATCATTAATCTTAAAATCCTATATTTTAAATGTACTTTTGTTCGTGGTAAGGCTGGCTGACTTGATTGCTGGAAAAATCTTTGGACAGCTTATTGACCCGTCAAGCTATCAAGCTAAATCTTGGTACATGTACTCGTTGCCGATGAAAACATATTTAATTAAATTTCTTTCTGAAATGATTGGTAAAATGAATGTGGATTATAAAAGCAGGTAGGGTATTAAAATAGTATTATGGCTGCGAGACTTGAGGAGGAATACTAATTAGAATTCTTATAAAGTTCACTACATTCATGATTGTTTTATGAAATGTTCAGCCTCCCTAGCCCCCCTCCCCCCTCCCCCCAAAAAAGACATTAAAAAAAAAAATGGACCGATAATCATTTTAAACATTTTTATTAGTATAATTTAATTTTAAATTTTTTTTGGTGAATTTTTGTATGGATTTGGATTAAAATAAATATTCTTTTTTTTTTTAAAACTCATTAACTTTTAATATCTAACTTATCATTTGTGTTATTAAAAATATTAACTGTATTTAAATTATGCAACACAATTGAAGTCTAGCTGTATTTAGGCCTGTTTTTAAAGATGTTAATAGATCAAAATTCATTAACATTGATGACAAAACACTATTCTAAATTCGAATAATATTACTTCAACTTAACTTTAACATTTGTTTGGATTTACTTAAATAATCGAGGCGGCTATTTGGACACGGGTACCAGAATTGACAGATTGGGATTTTAAAAATATTTAAAATATTGTTTTTGGTTTTATAAGACAAAATTTGGTATCAAATGAGACATGATTGAATGGTCTATGCTATACTTATACGTTTGTAAATTTACTTCTTCAATTAACTAAAATAAACTATCACAGATGACATTCGAATAACATTTTATTTCTTCATAGTCGCTATGCTGACCGGGTCCTATACGCTAAATTCTATTCGTATATCATTTGTGGTAGTTTATTTTAATTAAACTGCAGAAGCAAGTGCACAAACATATAGTTGAATCCATTATGTTTCATTTGATACCAAATTTCGTCTTACAAACCCATTAATAATGTTTAAAATATTTTTTTACAAACTTATAAACCCAACCTCTAATTGTCTAATCCGGGTCCGAGAGCCGCAGCCTAAATTAATTGTAGCGAGTAGGTAGGCCTACTCATTTTTATTAATTTAAAAAAAATGTTATATAAATGCATCGCGTTTACCTTTAAGATTTTAGAGCATTCTTTTAAAATTCAACACATATTTGATTGTTAAATAGATTAGAATATAATACAAAATTTTTTTTTAGTCTAGGATACTATAGCCTTTGGCAGTCCTAATACTTGTAATTTTGGAGATTCCCGTTTATTATTACCTGTTAGGTTTTTTTCCCAGTATATTTTAACAATGCTTGTTACAACTTGTTTTACACCTAGTTTCTTATAAATAAATAAAAACAAAGTTGTATCAAATATTTGTTGGAGGCCAAATAGACATCAAGTAAAAATTTATGTAAAGTCGTTAACAAAAGTGTTCGGTAATCCCTTATACAAAAAAAATTTAACACAGTTTACCAGATCAAATAAAGCACACATTCATGAATCTTTCATCTTTTATGGTACCATTGTGCTGAATTATTTAGAGCTGTTCAGCCTTCAAAAATCGTATATATATATATATATATATATATAAATGAATATGTGTATGTCTGTATGTCTCGTATGCACTCCTACTCCATTCATGCGATTGCTACAAAACTTAGTGAGTTGTTGTCCATGCACCAGTGCATTTTACTGTATTATTTAAACACTTTTAAAAACATTCTGTTTTCGGCCGTTGGCCCTTAATTCGTATTTTTTCTTAAATGAGCTTTGTAAAAAATCATTTTTATATGCGCTCCTACGCCATTTATCCGATTCCGATAAAACTTTATAGAGATGTTGCAAGCTTCTCTATAAAGGTTTCTAAATTATTACAACCATTTTAAATTATTCATTTTGGAGCCAGGGGCCTCATATTCCTTTTTCCTTATTAAGCTATATTAATATAATTTCAAACCGTATGCGCTCCTACACCAATCATGCGATTGCTACAAAACTTTAACGAGTTGTTATCTATAAACAGAAGCATTCATTACAACACTTTTAAAACATATATGCGCTCCTACGCCATAAAACTTTAAACTTTGGTGAGATGTTCGAAGCACGGCCGCAAAGGTTTTTAAATTATTATATACTTTTCAAAATATTCCAATTTTAGCCAGCGGCACTATTTACATTTTTTTTCTTATACGAGCTATATAAATATAGTTTCAAACCGTATGCGCTCCTGCACCATTCACGCGATTGCGACAAAACTTTAACGAATTGTTATCTATAAACATAATAATTCTTTACAACACTTTTAAAATATTCCGTTTTGGGCCGTTGACCCAAATTCTTATTTTTTCTAATATGCGCTTTGTAAAAATAATTTTCTATGCGCTCCTATACCATCAATCAGAATTCGATAAAAATTTAGTGAGATGTTGTTCTATCGCCCACAAAGGTTCTTAAATTACTACAACCGTTTTAAAATATTCAGTGTTGAGCCAGGAGCCCTATGTTTGTTTCTTACAAAATGAGTTATATAAATATAATTTCAAACCGCATGCGCTCCTACATCATTCAAGTGCTTGCGATAAAACTGAGGTGAGTTGTTGTCCATAAGCCAGAACATTTTTCTAAGCCATTATAACTCTACTAAAATATTCCGGTTTTTTGGCAATTGGCCCCAAATTCGTGTTTTTTTCCTTACATTAGGAGCTTTATAAAAAATAATTTCCGTATGCGCTCCTCTACATTATTACAATGTGATAAAATTTTAGAGAGATGTTGTGCGCCCGCCCGCAAAGGTTTCTTAAATGATTACAACCATTTTAAAATACTCCGTTTTTAGCCAGGGGTGCTATGTTCGTTTTTTCTATATAAGCTATACAACTATAATTTTAAGCTATACAACTATAATTTAACTGAGCTAAAGCATGGATGGATAGCTTTTTAATCAAATACAAATAGTGATATTAAATTGAGTGTGTGACAAATTAAGTAGTTTTCTGAATGAATACAACATCTCTACAATATTCCATTTGTGGAGGGGGGTCCTAAATTCCTTTTCCACATTTCTATTATCTATATAATTATCGTATGCATTTCTATACCATTCATTCGATTGTGATCAAACTGGGTCAAGTGAAATGTGCACTACCGAAAATGTTTCTAAATTAGAAAAAAAAAACATTTTACAATATTCCGTTTGGGCCAGTGACCCTAATTTCATATTTTCTTCTAAGAGCTTTGTAACTATAATTTCAAACAGAGCTATTGCATGTGTGGAAGTAGCTGAATCCGCCGGCAAATTTTTCAAATTTAGTACATCCATTGTAAAATATTCCAATTAGGGCTGGGGACCCTAAATTCAATTTATTTTCTTAAATGAGCTTCATCAATATAATTTATAACGAACATATCAACACTACCGCCCTTGAACAAATGACACATTTGTAGTACTGCAGAGAAAACACGTTTTTACATTTTTAGTGTAGAAAGTATTTTTGTTATGCGTATAAATAAGCTTGAATTTTGTGACGCATTTTAGAATCGGATATGACATCGAAATCGCGTTTTTTTTTTTCAACTAAGAATATTTCTTGAATAGAGTCTTATAATTTCAGAGTTGTTTTGTGTTATGTAAATACATTTTACACCAATCGATGGTTTCTCAAGTAATTAAATATCACACTTGACAGCGTAGGTATTGAACTTTGGTCATTTTTACCACTGGAATTCAAAATTTATAAATTAATGAGCAACTATACAACTGGAAATCTCCTGCCAACAATGAATGTAACTATTGTGCGAGGTTTTCATGTAAAAAGATGGGAGATCCTAACGTGTGAGAATTACATTCACCATCGGAACCATTATCATTGTTGGTATCAGGTGACAATAGCCAATCGAAACATTTCTTGGCAAACATACGCAAATGCAATTCATGTTTCCAAATGACATCGTTCGGTGCAACAAATAACGTGAGCGAGAATTACATGCCAACTTTTAAAGTAAAGTGAAAGGCCAAATTTACCATCGTGTAGGATCTCTGATGTCAATGCCAAACAGAGATCACAAATGTCTTCAAATGATTTCATGGGGAATACTGATGAACAAATCGATCAACGTTGTCATATCAATACGGGCACTACACGAGAAATCGTCGCTGCAATGCAAACGTTATTTTTGCAACACAACGAATTAATTCAAATGTATAGAATTGCACTTGAAAAGATGCCGACTGATGAATACAAAGTCGTAGTTAGAGCAGACTAAACACCTGTCGACCAACATGAAAGACAATACAATGCACCAACAATTGATGAAGTGGCAATCGTTAAAGTTGTCGAAGAATTTAACTCACTTGATATAATTCTTCATCGCAGAAGTGGGGATGTTCAGCGAGTCTAAGAAACTCATCGCTCATACGATAGATTGCAATATCCTATTTTATTTTGGCAAGGAAAAGATGGATATCATTTTGACATCAAATTGAGAAATTCAAATAAGAAAGTTCGTGCCATGAAATACTATTCATATCGGTTGATCATTCATGAGTTGGGAATGACCTCTCGGAATCGATCTGCAAACAAACTTTTCGCTCTTGATTTGCAACGAGAAACGTAATTTGATATCGAATCATTAGGCACGATACATTTGTTCAAATGAATCTTCCGAACTTGGTTCCATTGAAATTACTATTTTAAATGTAAAATTTAAACTAGGTGATGCACTACACTTTCCGATGCTAACGCGTCTGCAATTACTATCTACAAATCACAGGGACAATCGCTACAAGTTTGCGGACAAAATTTGGAAAACCCATGCTTCTCCCATGGACATATGTATTTTTAGGCTTGCCAGACGTCCGGCAAAAGGAGGACATGTCTTACGTTTTATATTAAAATTTTTGTATCGCTGTTAAAACTATTAAGTTGTATGTTTACGTTGTTACAATTTAAAAAGTATATGCATTTCTGCGAACCAGTGATTTTAGTCATTCTATCATTCTAGGAAAGTGGTCGAGAAGAATAGTATAATACTTTTATGGCAGA
Organism: Lymnaea stagnalis; assembly: GCA_964033795.1. Lineage (NCBI taxonomy): Eukaryota > Metazoa > Mollusca > Gastropoda > Lymnaeidae > Lymnaea > Lymnaea stagnalis. The sequence continues at coordinate 1,150,075 of CAXITT010000120.1, forward strand.
TGTTACGTTGGTGTATGAAGCATGCATTAGTTACTTAGAGAAGTGGATGAAACCTTTTGATGAATTTCAATGCTTTAATTGGATGCACTTATATAAAATCAAAGACTGTACATTTGATAAACTTTTGGCATGCATATTGTATCTGAAAGAGATGGGTATTATTGTAGATGATGTGCAATTGTTTGACCAATACTGCAATCTTAAATCATTTGTGCAAGAAAAAAAGTAACAGTTTTTTGAAAGACTCTTGCATGAAAAGTGGAGTTTATTTTTCCAAAGTTACCCAAATGCATGTTACTTAAAATTTGTGAATTTTTCTTCTGTATCCCTGGACACAATGGCAATGTGGAAAGAGTGTTCTCCTTGATTAATGCTCAATGGAAACAGGAAAAGAATAGACTCTTACTCGACTCTGTAAAGGGCATTATTCCTACAAAGTACAATTTGAACAATCTTACACGTGAACAGTTTTATGCATATGTGATTTCTAGCGAGGATCTTCTGTGAAAAGTTGGCTCCTCCGAGAAATATGCCATGTAATTAATAAAGATTATAAGGTAATGATTGCACAATTGGCTATTTAAATGATGTTTTATTACATTTTGAAAAAGGCCTCCATTGACTTTGCTTTTTTAACGTGACTGTTTCTTGGTCGATTCACTAAAAGTAAGATACACTTAATTGGCAGCTATTACAACAAAATTGTGCTCCTTTGTGTCCTCCTTTTTTATCATGTCCTCCTTTGTCCTCCTTTTTGTTTTATCATGTCCTCTATTTGGTTTCTACGTAAACGTATGTATGTGGCCAGCTCACGCGTCGGAAAATCTTCTGATTTAGTCATGTATATACCAGACGGAAAAACAAGAAAAAATGTGAGTATTTAAAAGCTCTTGAAGAAATATAATTAACATGCAAACACTTTCTTTCTTTGAGTGGCATTGCAACGCATGCCGGGTATCCGCTAGTACATTATAAAATTTGTCCAATTAGATTGATCTAGACTATAATTTAACTTGCATTTTTACTTGTTCCCAATGTAAACCATGCAATTGACATATTGAGATAAATACAATTTAAAGTATTTTATTGCACAAATATTGTACATTATTTACAATATACCTTCGTGGACCAGAAAGTTTCAAATAAAAATTCTAATAAAACAAATCAATGCGCTTTTTAAAAAAATTTGAAATCTAAAGCAACACTTTTATATACATTAGGGGGCCTATTATTTTTTATAGCAATAGAATTTAAATTTCCTTTCAAGTTATTTTTTTTTAATGTTTTTTTTCCTAATGTAATAAAATGGACTTTTTGTCTTAATTGATATTTTACAAATTTGTGTTAATATTTTAATTATAATTTTTAAGAAGCAGTGTTTATAACAAACTTTAAAAAAATGTGTTTGTTTAAGTTCAATGTATAACTGATTGTATGTGAGAGATTTGAAAGTTCCCAATTTTTTTTTTGCAAGATATTAGACATATATACTATTCAATCTAATACTACAGTCAAGTAAAACTTGTGTAGTTAGTTACTGTTTATAACTTCCATTTAACTTTTTTAATGTTGATTTGTTAAATGGTAGGCATTTTACATGACCCTAATTCTCAGATTTAAATCCTTTTCATAACCTATGGCCTATGGCACAGGTTCTTAATCAGCAATGCCTGCAACCCCAGGGGTTGTGGTGTGCTGGAGGACACAAACATATTTTTAGCTTAAACACATAAAGTACCAAATACTATAAGATACATTGAAAAATGCATGCTTAAAGTTTTTTTTTAGGTAACAACAGAAAACAGTTAGATATATCTACTATCAGAACAAAACAAGAAAAAAAAGAGACAAATATATTTTAAAAATCACTTTCCATTAATATGGTTTGGAAAAGGAATGAGGAGACAATAATAAGTCAGGAATGAGAAAGGGCTGGTAAAGAAAACTTGTAAAATGTTCATTATTAATATGCAATCTTCAGCTAAACTTTCACTTCCGAGCAGATTGTTCTTTTGGGGGGAAATTCTAAAAAAGGACAAAATTAAAAGTTATATTTATTAATGTCAAAGTTAATAATGAATGGATTAACAATATTTATGCCTACCACCACCATAAATATCAATTTAGAAAAATTGCTTTGTATATAATATAACTGTGCAGGATTTTTCATCTTATATAAAAAGATATGTTAGATCTTACATGAAAGTTTTATTTATTTTTATTAATCTATGAGTATACTTCAGTATAACGAGTATGGCTACATTTGGACTAGAAATAATACTTCAAACCAGGTGTTTCCCAAATTAAAATAAAATATAATGAATCAATATGGCACTGGTACCTAGTGCAATTTTGTACACCAATCCACCTAACTTAACAGCTTGGCAAAAGCTGCTATCTTAGACTATTGTTATAATGTCCAGTTCATGTCTATAGTATATTATTACTTATATGTAATTTAGCTCCTCTTCTTGAATGTATCCATTAGGCCAACATTGTAATTTATAATATTAAGTCATAAGCTACAAAAAAGTAAATTAATAACATTATAGAAACTTAGCCTGCAATATTTTTAGAATAATATTTATAATTATATTATATTATATACTACTACTACTTGCATAAATTATAAAGTAGGCTACATCATCTGACATCTGATATTTTTATAATAATTCAGGTGAAGGTGTTATTAAGCCATTACTTATTAACTTAAACTTCTACAACAATTTCTAAGCAAACCTTAATTTTAATAAAATTTAATCTGACAAAGTCTTTGGCCTACGCTTCTAAATAACCAAACGAAGCCTAACCTAGTAGACTAAAGTGACCTAAGCGTAGCTGCCTGAATAATACTGACATTTTCATTTACATTACATTACACAGATTCCAGACTTTGCAATAATGGTGTTTGATTTTGAATCGATAACTATTCGTAATTTTAACCTTAAAAATGTATGGTAAATTTCGAGAGACCGGACATCTTGTTTCCTTATAAACGTCCTAAATAATATCATTATAAACGAAATGTTGCAAACATTTAGTATACAAAAACTCTTTTAGACAAGGAAAGCTTAACAAAAAAGAAAATTGTATTAATTTTTTAAAAACTAATTATCATTTTTAGACATAATATAATAATATGAAAGAAAAAAATAAAATTGATTCAAAATCTAAAATACAGTAGTAATAGTAGTAGTATAAGTTTAAGTAATAAGTCAAGTATAATTATAGATTTCCACGCGAATTCGAATGTCTTAATACTTGCTGCATAGTTCACACTATAAAATTTTGCGTTAAATTTCTTTTTGAACGCAATATACAATATTTTGTTTTACTATACACAAAATTAAACTGATATACAGTGCGTTCAAAAAGAAATTTAACTATCGAACTTTTGAATTTTTGAACTGAGCATTGGCAAAAGTAAGGAGCCTTTTATTTAAAACAAAAAACAAATTAAAAAAACTTCCGTTCGATCAAACTTCCGTTTGATCATATTTCCGTTCGATCACGTTTCGTTTCGGTTAAATTTCCGGTCGACCAAACTTGCGGTCGATCAAATTTCCATTCGGTCAAACTTCCGTTGGATCAAATTTCCGTTCAATCAAACTTCCGTTCTATCAAATTTCCGTTTGATCAAACTTCAGTTGATCCCTTCCCCGTAGACGAAATTTCTTTCGACGAAATTTGCGATAACCTGTTAAGACATTAAGGCATTTTTCTTCATACCTAGCTGTTGTTACATTTACGAGAAGATCAAGTGCACAGCCAGTCTCTGGTATATGCCCCGTAACATAATCATTGGTAACGTCCTAACTTTTCCATGATCCACTTCATCCCTATTATGTACTGAATTGTTTGCCTGGTTGTCCGTGAACGGTTCATTCCGGGATATCCAGTGACCCGTATAATTTGTCATTACTCTGAAACATTTGTTGGTTTAGAAAAAATATACTGAATACTTACAACGGGAAGCTTTTGTAAGAACATTCATAAATACATCAACGAATTTCTGTTAAAAAAATCAGTTTTCTTTTCTGTTATAAAATTAAAATTATTAAAATTAAACTAGAGGCTCTAAACAAGCAGTTACATTTTTTTGTAAGTAAAAATTAAAAAAAAAAAAAAATGATTAGTTAATTTTAAAATTGTGAAAACAAAATTATCATCATGGAAAGTGTAATACAAATTAAAATTATTACTCATAGTACTTGAAAAAACCCCACTTAGACTAAGTTTTCAAACACATATTACTCATCCAAAGACTGATTAAAATAATTATCTAAGTCCATCACACACCATGTTATTCATCGTCTCGAAACTACATTTTTTAAACAGAGCATTATTATTTAATATTTGTATTTTAATTCTACCATAATCATATTTCCTGATAGGTATATAATTATTCAGAGTGCACTTCGCTTGATTTAGGACTGTTTCATTTGAAAATATTATATATATATATATATATATATATATACATAAATTAAATGGAAAAACTGCAAAGTTTCTTTTGTCACCATGTAACATTAGTTTTGATAATTAAATATGTAGCATCAGGTAAGTTTCAATTTAAAGTATTTTGGAAACCATAATGATGATTAAATTTCCGTTATCTAGTTACTTTTCTTTTCACCCAAATACATTCCCTATATGAAGAGAAATCATTTTTTTATTAAGTTATCAAATATAACTATTTTCTGTTTATTTCTTAATGGTATCGAAAAAACTTTTAGACATTTTATAATCCCAAATTTAAAAAAAAAAAAAATAAAATAAAAAAATTTGAAATAATTATGCATTTTTTAGTTGTGACATCTGCATACATATGATCTATAAGTATTAAAACGAGAAATGGTATCGAAAAAACTTTTAAAAATTTAATAATCCCAAATTTAAAAAAAAAAAAAATAAAATAAAAAAATTTGAAATAATTATGCATTTTTTAGTTGTGACATCTGCATACATATGATCTATAAGTATTAAAACGAGTTTTATGTAAAGTGGAGTCACCGCTGGCAAATATAATTTACAATTTAGATTTAAAAAAAAAAATCTGTATTAACTTTTTTGGATTTTCTTTATATTTGTTTTTTTAAAATGCAGCTTAAAATAGGTATGTGTATTACCTATGCATACACAGTGATGCTAATCCTGTCTTTGGAATGTTTTTGAAATAGATCAAGATCAAGTAGTATCAATAGATAGAAATATCTACATTTTTTTTTCATTTTAAAATATATTTGAAATAAGTTTAGATATTGCCAAAACTGTATTATTCTATTTTTTTTCCTCTCATGATTTAAAATCTTAATGATTTATAGTTTCTTGCAAAAATGATGAAACACAGAAGATGACAGTTCTTATAGTCGATATCGACGTGGGCGATAAAAACTTGACATCCTTTTACTCTAGAGCTGAGAAGATTTATAACACAAAATTAACACGTTTGAGGTCCTAGTTTTCTGCACATTTCATATTAAAAAAAAGTATTCTTTGTAACAGTGAATAACTCATGATATGTTCTTTACGATTGGTTTTATGGCTTGCAAAAATTATCTGCCAAATCAATCTTATTTCAATATTTAATTTAAATATACATTTTAATTTATGTAAATAATATGCTAGATGTAATATACATAAAAATAAAGTATATTAACTTAAAACATCAAGTAAAATGTATAATTCTCGAATGACAGAAATATTAACATTCACACATGAACAAAGAGATACATATAGTAAGGCTCATATTAATATATCAATTCTTGTAATGCCCCATGTCTTGATAATGTAATAAATAATCCATCTAGGATGGGAAAGATTCAGCGTATTTAAAGGGAGGGATTTAAAGCCTACCAGAAAAGGACGTCTTGCAATTAGATAACACAAAAGAATTCTTTTAAACAAATGATAACTTAAACTTTATACCAATCAATGAGAGTTGGTAATGATGGGTGCTACAAATTAAAAAAGTGACGTCAATTTCAAAACATAATAAATGAAATTCGTGGTGGACGCTTCAGCGCAACGTTGAATCAACATTATTTCAAAACACAGGCTAAAAAAAAAGATAATATATATTTAATTTAGCCCACTGATGACGTCAGATAATCGTGAGTGATATGTGAATTGAAAACTTCTCTTTGGCAAAAGATTAAAAAATAAAAAAATTAAATAACATAACTGAGAAATGTCTGAAATATTAATTATTATTTTGTGTCCTTACAGACTCCGCACAAAGTCCTTTAAGTTGCAAACCGGCAGAAGAACTCAAGGAGCATACCTTTACCTTTAAGTGGAAAGATGAAGAAACTTTTTTGACAAAATACTTGACAATACAAAGGAATAACAGAGTGGTATCAATATGCAACTTATCAACAAGCTGTTTTGATTTCTTTCCCAACAATGTTAAAACAATATCTGTTTTCAACAAAACAAATTTAGATGTTACAGTAATAATTCATCTTTTCAATGTAACTCGATCAACTGGAAAAACATGGCAAGTTATAAAAAACGAAGAGTTGATTAAAAGATGCACGATCATTGTGTTTAGTAAGTAAGAATTTAAATGATTACATGAACGTATTTCACCGATAAAAGACACATTTTATTAAATATATATATATATATATAGNATATATATATATATATATATATATATATATATATATATATATACATATTCTCTTTGTACCTGGTGTTAAATAAAATTCATAGCGAAAGTTATAATTGATATTTTAATTTGTGCTCTGAACCAAATGTTACATTCTTCAATAATGTGTTAATTATATTACAGTTATACAAAAAAAAATACTTAATTTGTTTTAAAAAATTATTATAATAAATAGAACGTACGTACTATTTTTTTTAAAATCAAAATATGTCTTTTGTTAATTAAGATTCATATCTATTGAAATACATAATTATAACACTTAGCAAAAGCTGCAAGCGTTTCCTGCAAAACAAATGTGTCACTTGAGGGACTTACATTGACTTGTTGGACTCCTCGAATTTATCCAGAGGCTAAATGCGAAAGTAATCTAAAATCGGCAAAGGTAAGCACAAAAATAAATAGGTAAGCAAACACACTTTCTCGCACACACATCAATGAATATAAACACACATAAACAGGTTATGTGAGTATTTTGAGAAGGATATATTGTATTCATAGTTTTGTCATTATCAGGATCCATTACTCTCGTTATATACTCGGACTGAGGTAATAAATCAACGAATACCTGGCGATGTGACGTACTATAAAGCTGTATGCTATATAACTGCATCGATTGATCAAATTGACCCTGGAATTTATAAAGTAAATATTAACATCTACCCAAATGTGACTGGCGCTGCCATGGACTTAGAACATGGGACAAATTATTTTCTCTCAATTAACTTAGGCAAGTATGAAATGGACCGCAATTACGAGTTCTATGTTATTTTCATAATTTAGTGTTTTAATTCATCCAATTATTTAAGCGATTTAAATCCAATAAATTGTATGTATTTTATACAACACGTTTAAAATGAAATATTGAAAACATTGGTCGTAAAATGGTTGGGGTTTAAGGTTTAATTTAAAGACAAACAGTTTAAATGTGCGTTAAAGAAAGTCAAACCCGATTATTATTAATATAGAATGTATTTTAACAAAAATGCTAGATAGAAAAAATTATACAAGTGTCATTCTAATCAATTAGTGACTCACATACATCTTATGTTTTGCATTTATGTATCTTAATACAATAGTAATTTTTTTTAAAAATATTATATAACCTATTTTGTATTACAATCTAATAAAATGCTAAGCAAAGTTTTGATACGTAATTTAAATATATTGACTAGAAATAAATAATAAGGAAAATTTATATTGTGTAAAAAGAACGTTTTTATAACGCATCTATAAAAAAACTTAATACATGCATGAATAAAAACAAAACAAAATTGGTGAAATAAAGATCCCCTATTATTATAAATGGAATTTAATATTTAATAACGATACTATTGATACCTTTATACCAGATAATCCCAGTGTGAAGCTTAAACTGTGCAACGAGATTGTTGTCGAAGAGACTGAAGTTAAATGCACATGTGAAAGATCCGATCCAAGCCTTATTAACGCATCTATTGTGTGGTATGCAACAAATCGGTCCAAAGACGACAGAATGGATGTCATTTTCCATAATAGCCCCTCTCTCTATCTTAAACACTATAGTAAAAAAACAGATATTTTTTATAAATATAATATATTTTTATATATATATATATATATATATATATATATATATATATATATATTAATGTTTAAACATTGTATGCGTTTTAGTCATATATTCGAGGAACGCATACATCTAAATATAATCTAACAATTAACAGTTTTAGTTTAAGATTTTGTTGGTATGCCCCCCCCCCTTTTTTTTCTTGTTAGATAGACGAAGATTTGCCATCTGTTTATAATAACACTTCTGCAAGAATTAGTATAAGTTGCAATTCTTGTGTACGTCTGTCTTCCGTATTTATGGGGATCCCCTGCATTTCAAATTTGATTTTTTCATTCCTCCTTAAAGTAGTCCAAAACACGGATTCGTAGCCTTCACATCGTTATCTAGTTCTTCATTGAGCTAATTCTTTGAAATACGGCATGTTTCCATTAGATAAACAATCCTAGACAGTGGATACATCTGAGAGGAAACAACATTATTTGGATTTCGGCACGTTTCATGACCGTGTGTTCAGAAAATTGTGATATCATCAGAAAAGCCATTAAATACTTTACATAACTTAGCATTTTTTAAGATGGAGTTTAGTTGACCCATGAGGAAAGACAAGGGTGTAAAATCACCGGCTACTGTTTTCATAAAATATATTAAATTACTCATTTTTTATTTTTATTTCCATTTATGACTTTTAAAAAAAATATTTATAACGAAAACAGTAAGTTATACTATATACGAGACAACATTTAATTTCAGTACTATTGGAATTTATAGGAAAAACGAATGTGTGATATAATTTACACCAGGTACTTTAGAGATTTCAAAAACAATTTTATATTTCATCACTTTATTCTAACTTTGATAACATGCAATTTAAAAGTTATCTTAAAGAAAATAATACTTTTGATACAATGCTATAAATAAAAGACAAATATAAGTTAATATTTTTTTTTAATGAAATTTTATTACTAGTAAAATGTGTCTGAAATTATTAAATTTGTCGATACATATAAATTTATATAACATTTTTGCCTAACTAAATGTGTTTACAAATATAACTGTGGTATATTCGTTTTAAGTTAAGTACTACTCTTTTATTCTCAAAAATTGTTTCACATTCCATATTTAACAAAAACTTCCAAGCGTACCACCCCCTTTTTTTTTCAGATCTATCGCTCCACAAGTGTAAACTTTTTTATTGGAAGTAACCATTATTTACATAATATGATGTTTTAGGGTTTGAAGTTATTTTTTATTAGCAGTACATAAGGCAGACTAAAATCCACACATTAATAGCATAATTAATTTGCTTAAAATAATAACTGTTTCTCGCTTTTCCATAGCTTACTATTGCAAAGCATTACATACACTTAAAAGAAAAGGCATGGAATCAACTGCAGTATACTCACCAAAAGTTATAGGTAAACTATATTTTAAAACATTTTACAAATTAGCAAAAATTAAAAGTATATATATATATATATATATATATATATATATATATATATATATATATAATATATATATATATATATATAGTAATGTAACGCAGTAGTTAGTGTTTCAATCATTGGTATTGAGACGTTTTTGTAAATCTTATTTAGGAAACATATTAATTTTGTGGCTGCTACATAGCTTGTATTGGAAACATGTGTGTATTGTAGATGAAATGTTACCTTGGTATTTATTTAGCAGCTCGCATGCAGGGAGAGAAGCGAACTAAAGAGAAAAGCGTTGTTAATAAAAAAAAAATTTTTATAAAGTTGTCCTCTTTGCGCTGCCTATGATTGCTTCTAATCGTGAGGAGAGTTTGTATTCTGTTACACTACAAATGAGACATGGAACATCCCACGCAAATAGGACTTCGTAAAATTTTGGTAAACATTTTCAAAAAGTGTGTTTAGTTTTATCCATATGCGTTCTAACGTCCACAAAACACCAGCTGCTGAAGAAGTTACAGGAAAAAAGAAATGTGTTATGCCAAAGCTAAAAAAACACATGGCATTCTCATGTCAAAAAGGCAGCTTCAAGCAGAATGTTTAGCTAATAGTGCAAATCAATAACGACTCAGAGAAAAAAATGCTCAAAATCAACTTTAAAGGGATAGTGATTAAAAGACTGAAAGACAAAGGTTTGAACACCATCATAAAAGAATCGACTTTGGTAGATATCCCCGATGCATTACAACGCATTTTTGCATGGAAATAGCCTTGGCCCAAATGCAAGGCAATCTTCCATTTTACAATGTCATGCATTTCAAAAATATTTTAATGTCTAATTGTTAACATAATGGGAGAATTGCATTAGAAAATAACGAATTCATCACTTCATTAAAATTGTATGCCTGGATCTGATTCGAATTCCAAACCTTTCATGGAAAATAGATACAATTTTCCAAAATAACATGGCCTTTGCCTTAATGGGAGTACAATTTATCAGGCCAAATTAAAATTACATTTCGCCAGAGTCAAAGGTACACCTTTAGACTTTGCCTTACTCTAAATTGTGTATTATGACCCAGCCCTGACATAAAAAAAATAAACCATTATCAATTAATGGAGGCATTCGTGTGGCACTGGATAATCTTCAAAAACATCTTCGAGATATCAATCCGTTCCAAATAGAAAGCACATTTTTTAAATGCAAATTTCAATAAGACGATAGGCTAAAGACACATAGGAAGCTTGACTGCAAAATAAATATATAATGACATTTTAAGGGAAAGAATACATAATGTGCAAGGTCCCACTGCTACAGGAAAGATGCTGTAGCAGATGTTGCACCAACAATGATTTGGGATATAACAATTCATGCAAAATTTTGAATTTAAAAAAACAAAATATATCCATCCTGAGTTAAAATCAGCTACCATATAAGTTACACTTTGCTTTTCCAACATGGTGATTGAAGCTGAGCAATATATTTGAACGAAACTATAGTTTAAGAAATGTGTCCTAGCTTCAATAGTATTCATACAATTTTTGCAGTCATGATTGAAATTTTAAGCATGTCCTCGCCGCAATAAAGATGACTCACGAGTACATTGTTGATGCATGTTGAAGACAAAAGCAAACCATTTAAAATGGTGTCGTAAAAATCAAACGTCAATTATCACTGAAGACTATCAGCAATCACAATGTGTTGATGTTGACATTATGCGGGAACAAAAAGTGTATTTGCCTTTAGAGATCACAAAACATTGCTAAAATAACAATGATTATATCGCCATGTAAAGGAAATATAGCACATATGACTTATTTGTAAGATTCATGTGTGATACTAAAAGGGTAGATTTCATAGAAATTTTACTTCCTGGTCGGTAATATTGCGATCTGCCTAATTTAGTAAATTAGTGTTTGACTTAATGAAATTGGTACCCTAATACTTAACCAAACAAGATAGCTTGGCACATGTTAGGGCAATGCTCCACTTAATCGTCTTTCTAAAATTTGATCTACCACATGTCAAATATTGATATTAATACCCTGGAAGACAAATCCTAAGAGACTAAAGGTTTTTTAAAAAAAATGATTTTCAAGAACCCCGTGATAAACATGCACGCAAGAGGTTAAATGAAACTGTAAAATGGTTGTGGTCCATGAAATCGAAACTCACCGCGTATGGACAGTGGCCAATCCACACATAAATTCTGAAAGATCTATCTGCCAACACCAAAAGCAAAGTAAAAAGTTACCCATGCTATCAACACCGAGAAGGTGGTAACTTTGTTAAACTTAGGGAAACAAAGTATATAAGAAATTGATGATTCCATATAACGTATTCCTCTCTCTGAAATGCAATGCCCATATTAACGAAGAGATTTGTAGGTACAATCAAAACGTTAAATACCTCATCAAACACGTTTACAACGGGCACAACTCTGCAGTTATTCATCTCGTTATTGAAGCGATTAATATTTGGGGCAACTTCAGGAAAAGTTTACACTATGTCTTATACCAGGCAAAGCAAATGAAGCTATACAACAAAAATCATCTAAGTATACATTTCTTTTTTGGTTTATCCTTGATCAGCAAAACCCTTATGTCCGATTGTATTTATATATTGAAATTCCAGAATGCTATTCCTGGGCAGACAACAATTTTAAAAAGTAAACAACGTCTTTGATGACATGAAACGGCACTTGGTCAAATGTTTACCGTAAAAACCACGGATAGGGAAAAAATGTCTCTCCTAATTCTCTTTCTAAAAATTAAAGGAAAAATAACATAAACCTAAGAAAGGTTGGAGAAAGTCTTTAAATTTGCAAAAATCTAAGAACCATGCATTGCAAGCGATTAACTGATGATGCCTTAGAATTGGATACTTGCTTAACAGAATATCCGACTCATCATTTCCCAGTACAACTAAGCAAATGTGTGAATTTTTGTGTATCAACTGTAAGCGGTTGGATGCGAGAGCATCATTCGAATGACATAAGAACAATCTTATGGAAGACTGTAAGAGATACGCTATTGATTTACGAAAAGCTCTCATTGTGTTACTTAAAGAAATTAAATCTATCCTTCCAACAAATGTAACGTAAGTGGCAGATTACAGCTTAGAACTTCCAGACAGAAACTATGACAACCAATCCATTATGGAAAGTATTACGATCCTATTAACAAACAAAAAAAAAAATATTGTCAAAAAGCATTTTCTAATGCTTAACATTTGGCAAAGTATCCTTTCAATAAATTAGGCAAGTGATTGGAAAACGTAACTTATGAAAAGTAAATTTTTATTATTAAAGACCTTGTTTAAGTGGTAAACTTCTTTAAAGAAAATTATGATCGTCTTAGAAAAAATGAAATCGTCATACCATGTGCATTTTCTGCAAAGTAGCAGATTTACTTAAAGGATGCAGAACCTGCTATAATCTTTTCTTTCTGCAGATTCTAATAAATGAAACATCAACCCTAATGTTCGACAAGGAATTAATACTAGAAAGTAATTAATATGGCCAGTGTGATAATCTGGGATTAAATTTTGTTCACACACTGTATATAAAATGTATTTGCCGTATATCAAATAATTACTTCTAAAAACATTTTGGAAGTTCCCTCATTCTTTTCTAGTTGATTTGAGACATATTCGTTTTGTTGTTACTTCTTGCAACAGACCCGGAATACTTTCTTCAATTTGAGTAATAGTAAGTGTTAGAAAAAATTTAAGGCCTAAAGTTAGACCAAAACATGAGTGTCAATGGAACAATATCCCACAGGGAAAATCAATGGTATTCAAATTTTTATTTAAAACTTGACAATCCAAGAGCCTTGATTAGAGAAAACCATATTCGTAATTCCTCTACTCTGCATTTAAATGGATTTGCTAGTGGTTTCAGATTTTCTGATGTCATCGAATCAAGTGATGACAGTCACATGAATTTAATGAAAATAGTCTGGGATGGTTTCAAATGGAATTAAAATGAGATACCATATAAATTTTATTCAGCAAGACATAACAAATGCCGTGGAGGCAGCAAACAATGGACTTTTTGAACAGCTTAACACCTGGATGTATGCCTTCTCATAAACTAAAAAGAAACTAGGTGTATTAATGCAAAAAAAAATTAACTCAAAAAGAGATCTTCACAATAGTACCAGAATGGTCGTCTCTCATAATTATGTCATATGTCATTGACAGTAAAATTCTGACCGGATCTTTTACAGATGCAACGAATGAGTTGCTGAGATTTATTATTGCAGCAAGTGAGCTTGATCTTTCTTTGCTTTGAAACTAAAACTGTTTCCATTGAGATTTGCTTTTTCGTGACCATTCACAAAAACCTAAGACAAACATTGAATTCAATTAGTCCTTATCTGACATTTCTTGTTTTTAGTTATATTGCCTAAATCATTTTAACAAGTTAAGTTTAAATTCTTAGGAACTGACCAACCATGTAAATTAAAGAAAGACCACAGAGTTTAAAACAAAAATTTGTTCTACACATATGTTTTTGCCTACTAATTAACTTCATAATCAGTAATGGCTATATCAATATGTGACAATAAAAGTGCATCTTATCTGGCCGTAGACAATTTAATTCAGGTAGTATATATATATAGCTAGCGTCAGACAGAGAGAAATAGGGAGAGAGAGAGACAGAGGGGGAAAGGTATACAGAATGCCTGAGTGTTTGCGCGTGAGAGATAGAGAGAGACAGCGCGTGAGAAAGATGGGATGGGAGATACTGCCTTGGAAGAATTGTGTTTTTCTTTTTCTTGATTCAAAAGTTTTTTTACAAATAAAGCTTTAAGAAATTATCGTTCCTTGAAATCTGATTCTAAATAAGCTAATGCCTTTTCCACGTATAGTGTATTTAAATATACACCATACTTTAGATACAATTACATTATTATAAAGATATTTTCTATGCGATAAACCATTCTATAAACTGCACTGAATCTTCAGCTAGCGTACAGACAATAGCCTGCGAAAAATATCAATTAAAAGAAGTTCTAACGGCAGTCTGTCAAACAAACCAAATTTTCCCAGGTGCGGAATGCCAGTTTCTGATTAAATACAACCATGTAAGTATTTATTGTGAGTTTAAAAAAAAACAAAAAAACACATGCACCAAGTGTCAAGCTTATGATTTTTAAGAATTTAGTTGTATGAGTATTTACCAAGATGAGCACACCATCTAATTATTTGTGGTTTAAACTTCTCAAATGAGCGAATTGTTTCAGACCAGTAGAGTTATTCGTTTTGGAGTAATTTATTTTCAAATATAAGAGTTAAAACATCAATATCTCATTCATTACAGTAACTTTCTTGATATTCTGCATTTCTTGTGTCTCACACCAGCCATGATGAAATTTATTTCCACGATTTTTTTTTCTAAATTTGATAATTTAAACATTAAAGTGGATTTAGAATTAATAATATGTATGTTAAAATTGTGTTACCTTGTGGATAATATCTATGTTTCAATATTTTTTTTTTCTTTTTTACTTTTTGGAAAATTAGTTTCAATAGCAACATAAAATGAGGAATAATGGATCTATTTTTTTTTATATACGTTAAGCATGTTCATTTTTATCACACAAATACATATATTTCACCAGACAACATTTTACAATTAAAATAATTTAACCACAACACATCTAATTTATTTAAGTAGCATATCAATCAGGCAACATCGAACTTTGCTAGTGATAATAATACGTTCATTAATGATCATCTAGATTCGGTAAAATCAAGGAAGCACGCTGTCAAATTCTTACCGTTGGGAAACAAATATTTATTAGAATTCTGACTTAATTTTAAGAGAAATAATTCGCACTGATTAAGCTGACCTAAGGTATCTGTTATAAAGAGATTGAGATGTATCTTTCTTTTAGTTCTTATGGTGAATGACTTATTTTGAGTAATATTACTGGTTTTCTGATTAGGTTCACAATACAAGGATCTAATGTTTCAAACTTACAAACATAGTATATTATATTATATTAAATTAATAAACATGTTCATTAAAATTAATCAACATTTTATAATTCTATTTATGTCATGAAGAATTATCTATATTGTTCTTATTAATTTATTTGTTCAATATAATTAATCTTTTTATGTACAGATTTATCACATTTATACGGAGTACAATATTACTCGCTACACTATGCACACATCAGATGATCCAGTCTATTACCAGACAACTTGCACATTAAATATTTCAAGAAGAAACCTAAGCTATGGATTTTATGACATTGACGTCATCATGTACCCAAATATTACGGGTGATGAAGGTGATAAACAGTTTGGTACACAAACAAAAGTGTCTTTTAAAATTGGTATGACTTTATTTCTTTCCAACATGAATACAATCGTTCTATTGCGGACTAACTTAGTTTAAAGAAATAACCATGTTCTTTTGAAAATTATCATTTTACTTTATTCTATCTTTATTATATATATAATTTTAAAGGTGCCTATTAACGTGTATCAGCAGATCCAGTAGAAAATACAGCGGTGTTTAAAATTGAAACTATGATCATGGCACTAGGGAGTGGTGCCATATTCCTAACATTGATTTTGTGTTTGATCTGTCACAAAAAGATACAAGGTAAAAATCATATGTATATATCTCACTAAAATGATAAAAAATATTTCCAATTAATGTATACTTTTAGACTTTAAAGTATCAAGTTGTTTTTAATTAACTACATCAAAAATAAAGCAATGACACTTTTGAAAAGTGTTGTCTGCAGTGCAACTGTTTATCTTTTTAGAAGGGGAAATATCATTTTAAAAACAAAATAGCAATCGTCACCCTTACATTAAAAGTAATTTAAAGGAAATTTGATCTGAAATATGATAAATAATTACCCAAAATGTGTTATGAATTGGGTCCTGGTCGGCTGAGAGCTATACACCGAGACACTCAACAACAAACGCAGTTTTTTTCTTTTGAGTTATATCTCCCTAAATGCTTCGCTAAGCAAAAAAGTAATTATCAGCTCCCTGGATTGATGGGACTCATTTACCTTGGTTGGCAACTGACCTATGACAAGGAAAATTCTGAGTTCAAACACGGATATAGAGACTTGTAGATGGACATGATTTACACAATCAAAATACCGCATCTCCTGCAACGCTACTGGTGACACATTTAACCATTCACATATTATGTCTACATCGGTTATCCAGATGAGTGGACAGAGGTGATTTACTGTCTAAGGAAAATTTTTATCCACATTTTTGTGGAATATGGATGCTGGATAAATCTAATGTTTGTTACTATGTTAATTAAAGTCTTTTCCTTTAAAAGATCGAAAATAAATAATATAAAAGTTAGTACATATTACATAAGTTTTAATACTGTTTACAATAAACAAATGTAATGAATATTTTATATTGATTTTCTTTTAATCAGAGGGAAAGAACCTACTTGATAATTGTTTAAAGTGTACACAAGACAAGAGTTTAAACGGTGGATATGATGAAATCAATGATGGATATATCGTAGCTAACCATGGCGTGTACGAAGGGGAACAAAATACTAGACAGGGTATTATAACAATTGATGCAACCATAGAAAATCAAGATTACGCCTACGCTGATGAAATTTGTGTGTCAGTACAAAATGTAGAATCTGAAAACATGCTAAATGAAAGTAATGTTGAAGAAAATATAAATATTGCTTCCAATAATGACACAATGTCATTAAATGCACATACCCTTGCCCTTGCCGATCATAGTAAAGTTAACATAAATTATAATGTACAAAGTACCAACGCATCTGTTACAATGACAATGAGTAGATTTGGAGTAAGTGAAGTAGCATTACATGATGTGACAAATAATAGTGAAGTATCAATTTAGGGTACATTATTGATATTAAAAGAGAAGCTGCTAGTAAAGAATATAAAAATAAATGAACACATCAGAAACACCTCTTTAAGATGTAATGAATGATGTGTATATAATATTTATCATACATTATTTGCATTTAGTCTATTAAATTTTATAATTTTATTAAAATGCTTATCACTACCATAAAAACAAAATTAAAAGCATCAATCATAGAAAATTTATATTTGTCTCTAGGCATTGATAAACTTAAACCAATGTATTAATAAATGTTATTAATTATAAATGCTTAATTTATATATATATATTTATTATACACAATTAAATGTTTTTAAAAGTTGCCTGCTTTTTCTGGTCGTAGCATACAATATGAATGAAAAGTAGAAATGTACTTTTTTTTTTAAACATACATTTACTCTCACGTTATAGTACATGACAGATCCAATTTTTTCGGTGGTAATTGTATCTGCTTAACGTAAGGCAAATGTGTTCAAAAGAGATTCTTGTTAAAATAGCTAATAAATGAGATGAACTATATTAAAATTGTGCCATCATTAAGGCATTAAAAAAAATTTCTTCTTATGGAGTAATTTCTAGTTAGAATAAATTAATGGAAATGTATTTATTTTTTGAGTAAATATGCATACTTCAATTGATTTATGTTAAATTCATGTAAATATATATGTATACAGTCGTACCTCGAGATACGAATGTAATTCGTTCGGTAACCTTGCTCTTAAGTTAAATTGTTCGTATCTCAAAGCAATTAATTGATATTAATAGTAATGCCATTAATTCGTTCAAGCCCCCAAAATGCCACCTCAGATGTTTTCGTTACGTATTTTTGTATAGGAAAAATGTATTTATAGATTTCAAACTGATTTTATAAAGTGTATTTACCTTGAAAATCAACCGATTTGAGAATACTTAAGGTGATTCCACAGGTTTTGGGTGGAGGAGATAAATATCCCCCTTTCATTATAATGTGTCTTAGTTATAATGAGCAAAGTTTCCCCATGTTTAGGAACCCTTTCATTTATCAAAAATCTTCAAAGTGTTTATTTGACTATATTTAATTTTATTTCGAGTACATTAAAAAAAAAAGCATTCGGTTTTATGTGGTGGGAGAACTCCTTCTACATGGGAACAAGGAGGCGCCTCAAAAACGACACAGTAAGGGTGAGGACGTCTAATATTTGACTTTTGGTTTTGAAATATATAAATAGCTGCTCATATAGATCGTTTAAAGAATTTCAATAACATAAAAAATGTTGGAATTGTTTACAATCATCATATCAACCAAATAATCAGAATAATCTCACTCGTGATTGTCTTACTAAAATCGTATTTTATGATGGTATTTTTGTTTAGAATATTTCAAACAAACCAATCATATATAAATATAACCAGCCTCAATAAAGCAGCCAATAACAACGTAAAAGTAATAATTTAAAAAAAAAGAACCTCGGTAGCACACATTTGCAACACCCTTGCCCTTTCCACATTTGAATGAACCATCCTCCCCATTTCTCAGTGACCTATTTTTTAGACGACCCCTTACTAGTCATCTAAAATAATGATGTATACATATTTGGTTTTAAGATCGTTTTGTTCATTGCTTTTTTTTTTAAAATCTTTAAAACGGAAATGAAATAGATGGAACAATTGTTCACAGTTCAAGTAGGAATGATTCATTGATAAGTTCAATAGAAATTAAAGTTAAGGTCTAATGACTCATGCACTTTTGTAAGTTGGGTCAAAGTTTAAAAGTTGAAACAACACAACAGGAGTGGCTAATGTGCGACCCACTGCTAGTCATTTTGCGGCCATTGTTTGATGCTAACTAATGGATATATCGTAGTGAGAATCTGATATTACTCTTTTATAAACCCAATAGACCATATGCTACCAGCCTCCTTTTATGAGCTGAGCCATATAATATCCTCCTTACGTAGTGCTCTTCCGCCGCTATATCTTCGCCTGAAACATCTAGCAAGGGCATTCTGTCAACAGAGACACTAGTGTTTCGTGGATTAATCTCTAATCCTTGCAGGCAAGGTCAATGTTATGGTCTAGCTTTTTAAAGTATGTTCCGATGGGACAATGCTTGGGACAGAAATGTGTCACTGGACTCACTGTCACGAGTGCACTGCATTGGAAAACATATGGGAGACAATTTGAAAAGTCAAGCACCTGAGTTTATACTTAATGCTCTGGAATGGGTTGTTAAGCAAAGATGTGGCCCTACTGGCATTTTTTTTTTTTAGTCCAAGTTGTTGATGTTTATTTTTAAAAGACAGAAGAATTGGTAGCATTGTATTCACTTAAGGACAGGACACTTCTAAGTCACGAAATTTGTAAGACACAGTTACATCGACATTTCTTTTCTTTAAAACTTAACAACATTCCGGGATTAACAAAGGGTGGGGTTCCAGTAATGGTTGAATACCAAGAAGGTTTAATAAAAATTGACTGAACATGAGGCCTCGAAATTCGGTAATACTTCAATGCTAAATTTCCATTACATTATTTATCAAGGGGAAGTGATGTGCAAAGTCCCTCATAATGGACCGTGTCATAAAAGTGGTTGTCAGAAAAAAATTATCTTTGTTAAGTCGAACGCGTTGAATCAACGTCAGTTCCAATAATTTCTAAAGTCCTGGAACTTATAATAACACTATATTTTATGCAGAAGTAATATTTCGGACCTATGACTAAATGTTGAAAAGAAGGTGTAATTCACAGAAAGAAATACAATCATTCTTTGCTAGCAGGTCAACAAGTATCAAATAGTTTGAACACAAGAAGAGATTTTGCGACTTTTTATCTCTGGTCGATATAACTAGTTACCTAGATGACGTTAATACTCGACGAAAAGGTAAGATCAATAATTATTAAAATGCATTATTATATTTCTGCATTTCAAATGAAACTTAGTCTTTGTAAATAAAAGTTGAGGGCACACAACTTTACTCACTTTCCTACATTGTCATGGCAACCAGACATCACATAATGGGGGCGGATAATTATGCTTCTTACATGTCTGACTTAATCTTCGAATTTGAAAACTGATTTCAGGATTAAAACAACAACATCATGTGCTTTTTGTGTATTTGCAATACTAATCGCGGTAGACATGAATTTATTAATTGGAAGATTACAAGTGGAATATTGTGAAATGTGTTTTGATACACAGTTTAAGGAGAAATTCCATTCAATTTGTTTGGAAGAGTTCTATGAAAAGTATTTAGACAATGATTAACATCCAGCATTTTAAAAACATGCCCTGTCGGTGGTTTCGTCATTCGGAAACACGTATGCGCGTGAAGAGATTTTTAGTCGTATAAATCACGTCAAAAGAAAAGGGAGAACACGAATTACTGATGTTCGGTTTGAAAACAGTTTGTGCATGGCGACAACATCTGTCGAGATTATTTTTGATGGACTTAGTTCTGCAAAAATGTCAGATGTTTTACTGTTAAAATTTAAAATGTCTAACAAATATATTTCATTCTCAGTATAGTTAAAATTACAATTAATTGTACGTATATCAACAATAAAATAAAACTATGTTTAAATGTGTACGTTACAAATAAAAGTATTCCTTTAAAAATATATATATATATATAATTGAGGTTTATTGTTTTTTTCTTTATTTATGAAATCCCTTATCGAAGTCCCATTAGTTTTAAGTATATACATACCTGATGTTCATTAATTCCAAATATGGGCGATATTAAACATACATGTACATTTGATTGTAAATTTTCACAAATTCATACAAATCTGCTCTCTCTTTCCTGGTCTTTTGAAAGATGCACATGTTTTCTTACACAAAAATGCACGAACTAAACTAATTTTTTACCTCCTAATAATAATATTTCCCAGATTATTACAATTCATTGAGAATTAACAATGTCAACAAAAATTCTATTACGGGTTGTTGAACAGTGATGTAACTACTAAAACACTAAAGGTTATAGAAAAGTATTGTATAACCACAAATAAATCTTCTGCATCATAGCCATACATTTTATCAAGAAACAATTAATAGGATTTCCCCTGGTTGCTAAGGCTGATATGCAAGTGATGGAAAGAGTATTCTATCCCCACTGCAATGCGAATTATTTATTTGATTTTGCGGATAATAAAATTGCAAACAATAGATTTTAGGCAGTGACTTTTAGTGTAATACTAACCAAATTATAGAAATATTAATTTCATCAAAATATTACTTTAAAATTAATTTTAGTAAATAACAAAGAATATGTTGTTTTAAATGATTGAATTGTATGTGCTAAGTGATAGGAAATTAGCTTTAATGGTGTGCAATTAATTGTCAACCAAATATTGAAATTTAAAATGAAATCATCTTTACGTAACTGGAGCTAATTCGACTTTAGAAGCTTTTAAAACAGCAAACACACAATAATTGTGTTCATGTTTGTTGATTCATAAGTGGTGTGTTATAAAATTTATTTTAAGATTACTTTATCTAGAAATCTTGTAGAAGTTGCGGGGAGCAAAAGCAATATTATGGGCATTTGAACTTGGCTTACATGAAATGGATATATTTACGAATCGAATACTAAACAGTCCATGACTTTTTGAAATTCATTATTAGCATCCATTAGCTGTCCACTAAGCTTTGATATTTCTTTAAAAAGTTCATCAGAGAAAGAGGTAAATTTTGAACGGGAACCAATAACTCTTCTTCCCTTGCTGATAGTAGACTCTTGGACTAAACAGCCCAAAATATCTTTGCAACTTCCTTGACTGCTGATGATCTGATCTGGGATTCGGAATGAAAGCGATCAATACACTCCAACAAATCCCTACTTTTTTCTTCTTGCAGAGAGAGCCCAGCATGCATTATTTTTTTCTCATGTCATTCTCTTCTTAACCTTTATTTCTCTCTACCGAAATTCTTAAATTGCTGGATTTGAAATTAATTTTGTAATACTATGTGTTACCAATAGACAGCTCTTTTCGTGCAGAAACAATGTTAAGACATCTAGGTTGGTTACAACCTCGTCAAGAGTAAAGTAAAAACCCTTTAGTCTGCAGATACTTCTGTGTAAGATTAACTCCTCAAGGTAAAAGTAACAGATAAACGTGAAATCACAGACAACATGTAAAAGACCGTGTGCAGTAACTCGTGTGTTCTAATTTTCAAGAGAGTCACTAGGAGCTTTAAATGCTGCCACATATCTATTAAACTCGTCTTTCACTCTTTCAACAGCAGCATGATTAGCACTCCAACATTTTGTTGATAGGCTTTTCACCAACATTCCAGTGTGTTCAATTAGAATATTATATCAATTAATGGATGCAGCAAGGAGGAAAAATATCCTTTCAAAAGTACAGAAAAATGTAATGCATGAAGTTTTTTAGGCAAAACAGCGTCAACCACACAAGTTAAGCGAATGGTACACGCATCCATTAAAAATCGCTTTCTTATTATTTATTTTCAGAATGAAATCAACACCCTTTTTATTTCCAGGCATTGTGGCAGCAGTATCGTAACCTTGAGTTCTAAGCATCATTATGTCACATAAAATTGTATATTAAAATTATTTTTTTTTAAAACTCAGTGGACGGAGAGTTATTAATGGTACATAGTGTGCGCCCTCTTATATATAAAAATAAACAAATTGTTCAAATGTCACAGATATTTGTGATTCTTATATTGGATTAATCTGGTCATGCAACAGATGGCCTTTCAACAGGTCCTGTACGATTAGATGGCGTTAGCAAATTTTATCCCACTCATTCACATAATTCATGTTTAACTGATGACTTTTAAGTTGAGGTAACAATTAATCGAATTAGGTTATTTATTTTAGCTTTTTTTTCTCTCCAAATATAGGACGTAGTGGTTATTTGTGTATATCGTATCGATCATAAAACATAAGACTGATAGCATCTTATAGGAGCATAATTTCAAAAATTTTGAGGGTATAACCAATCGTGTGTTGCATGGTATTACTTGGAGTACACAAAAAAAACGACTTTGTTAAATAATTTTTTTTTTTTATTTTTTTACATTTTTATTTTCAAAAGTTTACATGAAACAATTTAAAATATCAATGTTGAATTTTCATTACTAGCTTTTAAAATACAGACTCAGTGAAAATTCAATAAAGCAAATTTTAAGACACAATTCCTCTCTACAAATATTTAAGAAACACTTAATCTACAATTATACAAATATAATATGAGCATGTAATGATTGCTAGAAAAAAAAATAATTATACATTGGTTAATAGGTTTTCGAAATTGATTGGCAAATGTTAGTGATATTGCACGGCAAGATCAGGTTCCTTAGCAAACCTGTTGATGTTATAATTGTTCCACAACCACGTTTATGATATCGCAATGAGCCAACTCTAATAAGAGAAAAAAAACATGATTTTTATACATTATAAGTATTGCAAGCAATATTGAGGATAACCTAAATCTCCCAGAAATAAACCATTTTAGAAATGTATATGATGTGCATTTTTGTACATTACCATGGGAGGCTGGCTGCTTGATTAGAAATAAAGATTAACAAGCTTTACAAATTCAAATGTGTGTTACAAATCGGTCTTATCAGCCAACTGCGCTCCCACATCAAAACTAACACTTAGCATATACGCTAATTAGGGTGGTCATAGCTTCTTTTTAAAGAAATATATACAATATTTCTAGTTCTCTCTCCGTTGATGATGAGATAAATATCAGGATCGCAAAGGCAGCAGCGACTATGGCTAAACTGAATAAGCTGGTGTGGACTAATCTTAATATAACTGAAAAAACAAAAATAAGTGTCTATCAGGCATCTGCGTTTAGCACGCTCCTATTAAGGTAGCGACGTGTGGACCATTTATACCAGTCAGGAGTGGAGACTCAACAGCTTCCAAAAAAGATGTCTGCGTCGCATTTTACGCATTCGTTGGCAGGACAGGGTGCCTAACGTGGAGGTTTTGGAACGTGCACACATGTTTAGCATATTCTCCTTTCTTATCAAGAGGCGCCTTCGCTGGTTAGGTCATGTGCGGAGAATGGAGGAAGGATGTATCCCAAATATACTGCTGTATGGAGAGTTGGCAGAGGGGACAAGACATATTGGACGGCCACGCCTGAGATTTATTGACGTTTGCAAGCGAAGCATGAGGGAAGCCAAAATTGAAACAAACGAAAGGGAGTTCATTGCTCCAACTGGCGAACAGCAGTGTTTGAAGGAGTGAAAAAGGCTGGAGATACTCGAAATGAGGCACTTGAATCAAAAAGATCTATTCGGAAATCAAGATCTTACAGGGATTCAATATTCTCCTGCGAGAGATGCGGTCGTGATTGCCATTCAAGGATTGGCCTAGTGAGCCACTCGTTAAAGTGTAGAACTATATAGCTAATCCATCGTCTCACGAAGACGAAAGGATGCTATATATATATATTCATATATATATAATTACTATTCTAATAATGAATTTACTAATTATCATAATACAAATTAATAACTTTAAAAAACTGAAAGTATTTAAAAATGTTAAATACATTGTGTGCGAGTTCAAACTATTGAAATGGAAACTATTAAATAAAAATTATATGGTGAGCTAAAAGAGTAATAAAAAAATACTTTTAAAACAACTTTAAAGATTAATAAAGAGAGCTAAATTTAAAAGAAAATATAATTTTAAAAATTACATTTTATATTACACCAAATTAATATTCATAAATGTACAGATGGTGATATTTAAAAATATTTAAAAACAATTTGTTTTTTGGAAAGCAAGAAACAATATTACAACATCATTACAAGACTTACGACTATTTACAAATCAAATTATAGTAGAATATTAATAATAAATTCTAGAATGTGTTTTCCTATTCTTAAAAAAAATATCACTACACAAAAGATATTCTCTTCTAATTTAAGAAGTCATCTGATGTTTGTGTTTACACAATTACTTTAGCTGCTTTGTACTAAATAGTTAATTAGAAATAAAAAATTAAGAATACGAAACGAATATGTTTCTATTTACTAAGTTTAATTAATAGCAGTTGTAGTTACAAAACTTGGCCCTCATACCTGTATACAAATTATGCCATGGGGGAATACAGATCATCATGTCTTCCATAACAAAAATGTATACACCTTTTACTATTTATAAATATATATAATATCTAAGGTTATCATATTTATACATCTGTTTAAATTATGGAGAGTAAAGACCTAGGTAGTGCAGGGGTAATCCCAAAAGTACGAAGACTAACCACATGCCGTAGGGTGTCAGAGTGCATTGGGACGAGTTTAGTATTGTAATGTTGAGGCGGATTGCTATTTGAAGAGACATTCAATTTAAGACTGAGTGAAGCCTACATTTATCTGAGTACCAGGATATAGAAACAGTTGGTAGCAGAGATGTAGAAATAGTTCTTAACACAGATATTGAAACAGTTCGCAGCATAAATGTAGAAAGCGTCCTTAGCACAGATGTAGATACATTTTTAGCACACATGTAGAAACAGTAGGTAGCACATATGTACAGCATTTCGTAGCACAGATCTAGAAAAAGTTCTTAGCTTAGATGTAGAAACAGTTGTTAGCCGAGATGTAGAAAGAGTGGTTAGCACAGAAATGGAAACATTTCGTAGCAAAGATGTAGAAACATTTGGTAGGATAGAAACAGTTGGTAGCATAGAAACATTTAGTGGCATAGAAACAGTTGGTAGCATAGAAACATGTTGTAGCATAGAAACAGTCGGTAGCACATATGTAGAAATATTTGTTAGAAAAGATGTAGAGACAGTTGGAAGCAAAAATGTAGAAAAAGACCGTTGCGCATATGTAAATAGAGAGTTATGGAATGAACTCTTTAGAGATACCACGACTAATTCGGGTACTTTTAAAGTGAGACTGTTAGTGGAACTCAGCCGGACAAGACAAATGATAAGGGCCCGACTTTGACAGTAGAGGGAGATGAGCCGTGACACTCAGAGCTGAGTACCACGTGAGTGAAAGTGAAGCATAGAGATAAGTTAAAGATAAAATGCTGTAACCATAATGCGTTATCTGTTGCTTGATTGTTGCAACTCGAGTGACAGAGTGAGTGAGGTTATACTCCAGCTAAATAATTTAGAGAGCAGGACAAAGTCTTAGCTTAGTAAAAGTTATTACAATATATATATATATATATATATATATATATATATATATCATATCTATATATTATATTATCATGTGTTTTTATAAGAAAATACATATGTATATATCTATTGTAAAATAAAACAAGTGTTATATTTAATAAAATTCTGTAACCATAATGTGTTATCTGTTGCTTGAGTGTTGCAACTCGAGAGACAGAGTGAGTGAGGTTATACTCCAGCTAAATAATTTAGAGAGCAGGACAAAGTCTTATCTTAGTAAAAGTTATTACAATATATATATATATATATATATATATATATATATCATAGCTATACATTATATGATCATGTGTTTTTATAAGAAAATACATATGTATATATCTATTGTAAAATAAAACAAGTGTTATATTTTTAAAAAAATATATTTATCGCCATTGAATAAGTATAAATATTAAGGTGTGTATTTTAAAAAAAAAATCAAATACGTTTCTTCTCCCTCATTGTATTTTATCACAAAACTTATTAATTATTTTGCAAGGACAAAAATATACACCATTACATTTCTGAAATTACTAAATTGACAATAATTTTGTGCTCAAATGCTAAGTCGAATTACTCTTTTTTCTTTACTACTCATGATAAAATGTTTTGTAACACCTGTAAGGTTGGATCGACCGCTGTGTGTGACATATTCTTGGAAAAATCTCATTATATTCTGTTTTCGCGACATTGATAACGTCATTGATATTAATAAATAATTAATCATATAAGAGCCTTAAGAAAAATCATTCAAGTTAAAATTTTAAGCAGCTTTCTGTTCAAGTTAGCCATAACATAAAGAATCACAAACTTCATACATGTGCAAATTTTGGTTTTTGACAATATTAATATTATTAGCGCAATAAACACACATCATATATTTAACATAAATAGATATATATATACTTCATTTGATGAGGAATATACAAGCGAGAAGCCAATAAAAGAACAGCTCATTACTGCAAAAGACAATCAGGGACTGGAACAGGCTTTCATAGGGAACAGTTGAGGCGGCAACACTTGACACAATTTTGTCTATTGCCTCAGGCCTTCCAACTCCAGTGCAAGATACCCTCAGAAAATAGTCCTCATCAATATCAGGCACAGAAACATTGCAAATCCCCTCTACATGCATAGGAGCCAAAATCATCAATAACTTTATCGTAGGCCCTTAATTTATAGAAGAAGAAGAAGTAATAACACAATGAAGGATTTTTTGGGTGATATCCTGAAATAAAAAAAAAGGTAAATATATACATTGCTTTCTTCAAATTATTCATTTTATTCATAAAATTAGTATTGTAAGTAGTTTAATTTGGTTTAATTTGAAATTGAAATTTATTTTTTCATACTATATTTCAATAAGGTCACAAATTAACAAGACGTTATATATATATCGTGTGAGGTAGATAGCTGGAGACAACTGTATTCTAACATAAAACTATTATGTTTTGGAATCTAATTTAGTGATCATATTAAATCGGTAAATGTCACAAGTAAAGAACAGATCCTAATGATTAAATTCTTTACATAGACAAATTAAATTGGTTTTAACAATTGTCAGTGTATAGAATTTAAAAAAAAAACAACAATACATCATAAACCTTGCCTTTTAAATACAAAAGCGTTGAAAAAATAAGAACATCAACAATTTCAATCAAATATCATCGGTATTAACATTAAAAAAACGAGCACATCTACTGTCCATTTATACTGTACAGTCATACCAATTTATTTAAAGATTTTCTTGTCAATTAAATTATAGAGTTGTTAATAAAAATGAATACAATATACGCCTGAAAATTGGAAGGGCAAGGAATATAGATAATTAAAAATCTACAAATATTTCAAAGCTGACTATAAAAGGTATTGGTATCTAGCGAAGCATAGATTCATTAATTAACATGTAACCTATGGTGTCGTCTAGGCCTATATGTTTATACATTATAAGGGAACATGAAATGGCCCTTCACCATAAAAGAATGGATAGTATGAGTAATGTAAACCTAAGTATTGAAACATGGATAATACAGTATATATATACTAAGTTTAGTCAAGATCAATACCTTCATGTTGGAGATTAGATACACTAACCGACAGACATAATAATATATTTAGAAAGATAGCTATATAGATATATAGATTGATAGAAAGATAGATACATATATAGATAGATAGATAGATAGGTAATTAGATTGATATAAAGACAGATAGTCATATAGAAAGATCGATACATTGATAGATGGATACGATAGATTAGAAGGATCTGATAGGATTGGATAGATATATAAATAAATAATTATATATATATATCGATAGTTTGATAGGGTAGGATATGATATGATTAGATAGACCGATAGATATATTAACTAGATGGATCAATGGATGGATGGATGGGTGGATGGATGGGTGGATGGATGGGTGGTTGGGTGGATGGATGGAAAGATGAATGGATGGAAGGATAGATAGATAGGTACGTAGATAGATAGATAGATAGATATATAGATAGATAGATAGAT
>CAXITT010000120.1:1189523-1218461 GCA_964033795.1 Lymnaea stagnalis
CACTACATTGGCTCCCTATACAGGCACGCATTGACTACAAGCTGTCTCTTCTCTGTCACAACTTTTTCTCGGATTCCTGCCCTTCCTATCTAACTGAACTTCTTTCTGTCTATTCACCCCTTCGACAGCTTCGCTCCTCTGCAGACTCGCGTATTCTGTCCGTTCCCAAGACACGCACTAAATTATATGGTGAACGATCCTTCTCTTTCTGCGCCCCCAAACAATGGAATTCTTTGCCACTACACATCCGCAATATAACAACCACACAGGCCTTTAAAACTGCACTCAAAACACATCTATTTAAACTATACTACTCTGACTGATTCTCCTCCTATAAACCGATAAACGTACATGGGTGTCCTTGTAAAAATGTCTGGTGTGGGTGGATGAATAGACCTATGGTGTTGTTTTGCTTATATGTTGTTTTTATTTCATTTATGTATTTTATTTTAATATTATGATTATGCCTCTTTGCTATATATGTACAGCGCGGTGAGGCCAGCCCTAGGCCGGGGTACCGCGCTATATAAGACCACTTATTATTATTATTATTAGATTAAGTCATGTCAGTCTGTAGATTAAGTCATGTCAGTGTGTAGATTAAGTCATGTCAGTCGGTAGATTGAGTCATGTCAGTCTGTAGATTAAGTCATGTCAGTCTGTAGATTAAGTCATGTCAGTGTGTAGATTAAGTCATGTCAGTCGGTAGATTAAGTCATGCCAGTTGGTAGATTAAGTCATGTCAGATTAAGTCATGTCAGTCTGTAGATTAAGTCATGTCAGTGTGTAGATTAAGTCATGTCAGTCGGTAGATTAAGTCATGCCAGTTGGTAGATTAAGTCATGTCAGTCGGTAGATTAAGTCATGTCAGTCGGTAGATGGAGTCATTTCAGTTGGCAGATTAAGTCATGTCAGTCGGTAGATTGACTCTTGTCAGTCTCTAGATTAAGTCATGTCAGTCGGTAGATTAAGTCATGTCAGTCTGTAGATTAAGTCATGTCTGTCTGTAGATTACGTCATGTCAGTGTGTAGATTAAGTCATGTCAGTCGGTAGATTGAGTCATGTCAGTCTGTAGATTAAGTCATGTCAGTCTGTAGATTAAGTCATGTCAGTGTGTAGATTAAGTCATGTCAGTCGGTAGATTAAGTCATGCCAGTTGGTAGATTAAGTCATGTCAGTCGGTAGATTAAGTCATGTCAGTGTGTAGATTAAGTCATGTTAGTCGGTAGATTGATTCATGTCAGTCTGTAGATTAAGTCATGTCAGTCTGTAGATTAAGTCATGTCAGTGTGTAGATTAAGTCATGTCAGTCGGTAGATTGAGTCATGTCAGTCTGTAGATTAAGTCATGTCAGTCTGTAGATTAAGTCATGTCAGTGTGTAGATTAAGTCATGTCAGTCGGTAGATTAAGTCATGTCAGTCGGTAGATTGACTCTTGTCAGTCTCTAGATTAAGTCATGTCAGTCGGTAGATTAAGTCATGTCAGTCTGTAGATTAAGTCATGTCAGTCTGTAGATTACGTCATGTCAGTCGGTAGATTAACTCATGTCAGTCTACAGATTAAGTCGTCAGGCTGTAGATTAAGTCATGTCAGTCTTTAGATTAAGTCATGTCAGTCTTTAGATTGTGTCATGTCAGTGTGCAAATTAAGTCATGTCAGTCTGTAGATTAAGTCATGTCAGTCGGTAGATTAAGTCATGTCAGTATTTAGATTAAGTCATGTCAGTCGGTAGATTAAGTCATGTCAGTCGGTAGATTAAGTCGTGTCAGTCTGTAGATTAATTCATGTCAGTCGGTAGATTAAGTCATGTCAGTCTGTAGATTAAGTCATGTCAGTCGGTCGATTAAGTCATGTCAGTCGGTCGATTAAGTCATATCAGTCGGTAGATGGAGTCATGTCAGTCGGTAGATTGACTCATGTCAGTCTGTTGATTAAGTCATGTCAGTCGGTAGATTAAGTCATGTCAGTCGGTAGATTAAGTCATGCCAGTTGGTAGATTAAGTCATGTCCGTCGGTAGATTACGTCATGTCAGTCTTTAGATTAAGTCATGTCAGTCAGCTCTCCAATGAAAATGTTTCCAGCAATTATGAAGTGTTTCTACAATGTTTTGTTTATTTACAAATTCCACCAGCCTTGGTGGTGTATCTCACTCACTTGCTACCACCATATGCCATCCCCACATGCTACCACCATTGGCCACCATTACATGCTACACCATATGCCACCACCACATGCTACCACCATATGCCACCACCACATGCTACCACCATATGCTACAATAACATGCCACCACCATATACCACAAACACATCTTACCACCATATGCTACATTCACATGCTTTCATCACTTGCTACCACCACATGCATAAAGACATGCTAGCACCACATGTTACAACCATATGCCACCACCACATGCTACCACCATATCCCACCACCAAATGTTACCACCTCATGCAACCACCACATGTTACCACCATATGTTACAGTCACATGCTTCCACCACATGCTACCACCACATGTTACCACCATATGGCACCACCAAATGCTACCACCACATACTACCATCACATGCTATTACCACATGAATTAACTACTATGATTTTTTTCGAACTAATTCATATACCTTACTATCATAGATATTGCCCTAGACTTTCCTTAGCCATTACTTTGACATTACCTTAGAAATTACTCTGGACACTGCCTTAGACATTTTGCTAAACATAAACTTCAAACGATAAACATAAAACCACAATTGTATTATTTTCGGAATATTTTATTGGAAATTATTTCCGGGAAAAACTTGTTTTTTTGAACCCGCACATGCATTTCCGTTTCCGTTTATGATATGTCTTTTCCATATAAACGCCCATGGTCCATTATTTGGTACAAAAATCACAATCTTGTAACATCAATTTTTACGTTTTGAAGCCTAGGGCTTATTTACGGAAATCTCCGGTACTAATGCTTTCGTCCGTTTGTCACTTACTTAAGTCTAGGATTTCACTTCATTTAATCGCAAAAGAAAGATGAGATGAAAATGAGACAATCTTGAAATTATTTCAGAAAAATAGGAGGGAATTTTTGTTTGTTTTTTGTAAGAAAAGTCGTAGCATCTCAATGACGTACAGCCTCAGCTGAAGGCAAGTTCATGTGACGTCACATCCGCCGGAAGGTGGAACGTTACTGTCAGCGTTTCCTTGGGTTCACCTGATTGGTGAGATCTGGTCTTGTTACGAGCAGCTGACGGTTCAGGTAGACGTGTTTAGTTACTGTGAAAGAAACTCTGTGTCATGTAACATGAGAGAGTTGTCTAACTCATGAGAGAGTTGTCTAACTCATGAGAGAGTTGTCTAACTCACGAGAGAGCTGTCTAGCTCATAAGAGAGTTGTCTAACTCATGAGAGAGTTGTCTAACTCATGAGAGAGCTGTCTAGCTCATGAGAGAGCTGTCTAGCTCATGAGAGAGTTGTCTAACTCATGAGAGAGTAATCTAACTCATGAGAGAGCTGTCTAGCTCATGAGAGAGTTGTCTAACTCATGAGAGAGTTGTCTAACTCATGAGAGAGTTGTATAACTCATGAGAGAGCTGTCTAGCTCATAAGAGTGTTGTCTAGCTCATGAGAGAGGTGTCTAACTCATGAGAGAGTTGTCTAACTCATGAGAGAGTTGTCTAACTCATGAGAGAGTTGTCTAACTCATGAGAGAGTTGTCTAACTCATGAGAGAGATGTCTAACTCATGAGAGAGTTGTATAACTCATGAGAGAGTTGTCTAGCTCATGAGAGAGTTGTATAACTCATGAGAGAGTTGTCTAGCTCATGAGAGAGTTTTCTAACTCATGAGAGAGTTGTATAACTCATGAGAGAGTTGTATAACTCATGAGAGGGTTGTCTAACTCATGAGAGAGTTGTATAACTCATGAGAGAGTTGTCTAACTCATGTGAGAGTTGTCTAACTCATGAGAGAGTTGTATAACTCATGAGAGAGTTGTCTAACTCATGAGAGAGTTGTCTAACTCATGAGAGAGCTGTCTAGCTCATGAGAGAGTTGTCTAACTCATGAGAGAGTTGTCTAACTCATGAGAGAGTTGTCTAACTCATGAGAGAGTTGTCTAGCTCATGAGAGGGTTGTCTAACTCATGAGAGAGTTGTATAACTCATGAGAGAGTTGTCTAACTCATGAGAGAGTTGTCTAACTCATGAGAGAGTTGTCTAACTCATGAGAGGGTTGTCTAACTCATGAGAGATTTGTATAACTCATGAGAGGGTTGTCTAACTCATGAGAAAGTTGTCTAGCTCTTGAGAGAGTTGTCTAACTCATTAGAGGGTTGTCAACTCATGAGAGAGTTGTATAACTCATGAGAGAGTTGTCTAACTCATGAGAGAGTTGTCTAACTCATGAGAGAGTTGTATAACTCATGAGAGAGTTGTCTAACTCATGAGAGAGTTGTCTAACTCATGAGAGAGCTGTCTAGCTCATGAGAGAGTTGTCTAACTTATGAGAGAGTTGTCTAACTCCTGAGAGAGTTGTATAACTCATGAGAGAGTTGTCTAACTCATGAGAGGGTTGTCTAACTCATGAGACAGTTGTCTAACTCATGAGAGGGTTGTCTAACTCATGAGAGATTTGTATAACTCATGAGAGGGTTGTCTAACTCATGAGAAAGTTGTCTAGCTCTTGAGAGAGTTGTCTAACTCATTAGAGGGTTGTCTAACTCATGAGAGAGTTGTCTAACTCATGAGAGAGTTGTCTAACTCATGAGAGAGTTGTCTAGCTCATGAGAGAGTTGTCTAGCTCATGAGAGAGTTGTCTAACTCATGAGAGAGTTGTCTAACTCATGAGATAGTTGTCTAGCTCATGAGAGAGTTGTATAACTCATGAGAGAGTTGTCTAGCTCATGAGACAGTTGTCTAACTCATGAGAGAGCTGTCTAGCTCATGAGAGAGTTTTCTAACTTATGAGAGAGTTGTCTAACTCTTGAGAGATTTTTATAACTCATTAGAGGGTTGTCTAACTCATGAGAGAGTTGTCTAACTCATGAGAGAGTTGTCTAACTCATGAGAGAGTTGTCTAACTCATGAGAGAGTTGTCTAACTCATGAGAGGGTTGTCTAACTCATGAGAGAGTTGTCTAACTCATGAGAGAGTTGTCTAACTCATGAGAGAGTTGTATAACTCATGAGAGAGTTGTCTAACTCATGAGAGGGTTGTCTAACTCATGAGACAGTTGTCTAACTCATGAGAGGGTTGTCTAACTCATGAGAGAGTTGTCTAATTCATGAGAGAGTTGTCCAACTCATGAGAGAGTTGTCTAATTCATGAGAGAGTTGTCTAACTCATGAGAGAGCTGCCTAGCTCATGAGAGAGTTGTCTGACTCATGAGAGAGTTTTCTAACTTATGAGAGAGTTGTCTAACTCATGAGAGAGTTGTCTAACTCATGAGAGAGTAATCTAACTCATGAGAGATTTGTCTAACTCATGAGAGAGTAATCTAACTCATGAGAGAGTTGTCTAACTTATGAGATAGTTTTCTAGCTCATGAGAGAGCGGTCTAACTCATGAGAGAGTTGTCTAGCTCATGAGAGAGGTGTCTAACTCATGAGAGAGTTGTCTAACTCATGAGAGAGTTGTCTAACTCATGAGAGAGTTGTCTAGCTCATGAGAGAGTTGTCTAACTCATGAGAGAGTTGTCTAGCTCATGAGAGAGTTGTCTAACTCATGAGAGAGTTGTCTAACTCATGAGAGAGTTGTCTAACTCATGAGAGAGTTGTCTAACTCATGAGAGGGTTGTCTAACTCATGAGAGAGTTGTCTAACTCATGAGAGAGTTGTCTAACTCATGAGAGAGTTGTATAACTCATGAGAGAGTTGTCTAACTCATGAGAGGGTTGTCTAACTCATGAGACAGTTGTCTAACTCATGAGAGGGTTGTCTAACTCATGAGAGAGTTGTCTAATTCATGAGAGAGTTGTCCAACTCATGAGAGAGTTGTCTAATTCATGAGAGAGTTGTCTAACTCATGAGAGAGCTGCCTAGCTCATGAGAGAGTTGTCTGACTCATGAGAGAGTTTTCTAACTTATGAGAGAGTTGTCTAACTCATGAGAGAGTTGTCTAACTCATGAGAGAGTAATCTAACTCATGAGAGATTTGTCTAACTCATGAGAGAGTAATCTAACTCATGAGAGAGTTGTCTAACTTATGAGATAGTTTTCTAGCTCATGAGAGAGCGGTCTAACTCATGAGAGAGTTGTCTAGCTCATGAGAGAGGTGTCTAACTCATGAGAGAGTTGTCTAACTCATGAGAGAGTTGTCTAACTCATGAGAGAGTTGTCTAGCTCATGAGAGAGTTGTCTAACTCATGAGAGAGTTGTCTAGCTCATGATAGAGTTGTCTAACTCATGAGAGAGTTGTCTAACTCATGAGATAGTTGTCTAGCTCATGAGAGAGTTGTATAACTCATGAGAGAGTTGTCTAGCTCATGAGACAGTTGTCTAACTCATGAGAGAGTTGTCTAACTCATGAGAGAGTTGTATAACTCATGAGAGAGTTGTCTAACTCATGAGAGGGTTGTCTAACTCATGAGACAGTTGTCTAACTCATGAGAGAGTTGTCTAACTCATGAGAGAGTTGTCTAATTCATGAGAGAGTTGTCCAACTCATGAGAGAGTTGTCTAATTCATGAGAGAGTTGTCCAACTCATGAGAGAGTTGTCTAACTCATGAGAGGGTTGTCTAACTCATGAGACAGTTGTCTAACTCATGAGAGGGTTGTCTAACTCATGAGAGAGTTGTCTAATTCACGAGAGAGTTGTCCAACTCATGAGAGAGTTGTCTAATTCATGAGAGAGTTGTCTAACTCATGAGAGAGCTGCCTAGCTCATGAGAGAGTTGTCTGACTCATGAGAGAGTTTTCTAACTTATGAGAGAGTTGTCTAACTCATGAGAGAGTTGTCTAACTCATGAGAGAGTAATCTAACTCATGAGAGATTTGTCTAACTCATGAGAGAGTAATCTAACTCATGAGAGAGTTGTCTAACTTATGAGATAGTTTTCTAGCTCATGAGAGAGCGGTCTAACTCATGAGAGAGTTGTCTAGCTCATGAGAGAGGTGTCTAACTCATGAGAGAGTTGTCTAACTCATGAGAGAGTTGTCTAACTCATGAGAGAGTTGTCTAGCTCATGAGAGAGTTGTCTAACTCATGAGAGAGTTGTCTAGCTCATGAGAGAGTTGTCTAACTCATGAGAGAGTTGTATAACTCATGAGAGAGTTGTCTAACTTATGAGATAGTTTTCTAGCTCATAAGAGAGTTGTCTAACTTATGAGAGAGTTGTCTAACTTATGAGAGAGTTTTCTAACTCATGAGAGAGTTGTCTAGCTCATGAGAGAGTTGTCCAACTCATGAGAGAGTTGTGTAATTCATGAGAGAGTTGTCTAACTCATGAGAGAGCTGCCTAGCTCATGAGAGAGTTGTCTAACTCATGAGAGAGTTGTCTAACTCATGAGAGAGTAATCTAACTCATGAGAGATTTGTCTCACTCATGAGAGAGTAATCTAACTCATGAGAGAGTTGTCTAACTTATGAGATAGTTTTCTAGCTCATGAGAGAGTTGTCTAACTCATGAGAGAGTTGTCTAACTCATGAGAGAGTTGTCTAACTCATGAGAGAGCTGTCTAGCTCATGAGAGAGTTGTCTAACTCATGAGAGAGTTGTCTAACTTATGAGAGAGTTGTCTAACTCATGAGAGATTTGTCTAACTCATGAGAGAGTAATCTAACTCATGAGAGAGTTGTCTAACTTATGAGAGAGTTGTCTAACTCATGAGAGAGTTGTCTAATTCATGAGAGAGTTGTCTAACTCATGAGAGAGTTGTCTAACTCATGAGAGAGTTGTCTAACTCATGAGAGAGTTGTCTAACTCATGAGAGAGTTGTCTAACTCATGAGAGAGCTGTCTAGCTCATGAGAGAGTTGTCTAACTTATGAGAGAGTTGTCTAACTCATGGCGACTGGCCACTGGTTGTTGGGGAGTGGTTGGGGGTGAGTGACTTGTGATGAGTGGTGTGTGGCGAGTGGTGTGCGAAGATGAATATAAAAATGTCCAGACATTTTTCGATAGGAAGGAAATAGAAGAAACAAGCGGGCACAAGCCACACTTGCATAAGGCCATTGTTGAGAACGCCTCACCTCGAAGGTATCGTGGAATACAGTTCGTGCTTCTATCAACAGCAGTGGCGATACAAGCTTCCAGATGTTACGCATATAAACATGTAACTAGGTCACCGAAAGTTGTTCATGGATTAGAGACCGACCGAAAGTTGTTCATGGATTAGAGACCGACCGAAAGTTGTTCATGGATTAGAGACCGACCGAAAGTTGTTCATGGATTAGAGACCGACCGAAAGTTGTTCATGGATTAGAGACCGACCGAAAGTTGTTCATGGATTAGAGACCGACCGAAAGTTGTTCATGGATTAGAGACCGACCGAAAGTTGTTCATGGATTAGAGACCGACCGAAAGTTGTTCATGGATTAGAGACCGACCGAAAGTTGTTCATGGATTAGAGACCGACCGAAAGTTGTTCATGGATTAGAGACCGACCGAAAGTTGTTCATGGATTAGAGACCGACCGAAAGTTGTTCATGGATTAGAGACCGACCGAAAGTTGTTCATGGATTAGAGACCGACCGAAAGTTGTTCATGGATTAGAGACCGACCGAAAGTTGTTCATGGATTAGAGACCGACCGAAAGTTGTTCATGGATTAGAGACCGACCGAAAGTTGTTCATGGATTAGAGACCGACCGAAAGTTGTTCATGGATTAGAGACCGACCGAAAGTTGTTCATGGATTAGAGACCGACCGAAAGTTGTTCATGGATTAGAGACCGACCGAAAGTTGTTCATGGATACTTTCCGAACAATTCGTTTTTTTATTTTTATTTTGAAATATCGATAATATTTTGTTGTGTAGAAGTATGAGTTTCATGTACAGGTTTGGTGTGTCGTGC
This sequence comes from Lymnaea stagnalis, assembly GCA_964033795.1. Classification (NCBI taxonomy): domain Eukaryota; kingdom Metazoa; phylum Mollusca; class Gastropoda; family Lymnaeidae; genus Lymnaea; species Lymnaea stagnalis. Next base: position 1,198,531 of record CAXITT010000120.1, read on the forward strand.
TGGACAACAACGATGAGATTAAACTTGATAGTGAGATCAATGGAAGCCAGGTCTTGAATGTCCAATTAACGGAGGCGTCTTGTAATGGTTGATACGCTTGGCGTTCAGGAGTCCGAGCCGAAGAGAGGGCAAAATTTCCCCTTCCCCCCCCCCCCGCCCACCATAATTTAAAACAAAAAAATTCCGGCCAACTTTGGGCTTGTAAGCAGTAGCTCAAGTTAAACGTTGTCAGCGATGTGAATTGGGAACTTATGAAGTCATTACCGAACTCACTGGATCACATTTAAACGCCTCAAAGAGAACAATCTTATCTATTTTTGTCCCACTTTGAGACGAATGCCACGCCGTACCTACAGACCTTTCGCCGAAGTAACGACGATTTTATGCCTGAGACTGAGACTATGAACTACGATGCGCCTTAAAAAAACAAAAAAACATCGACCGTTTCGGGAGTTATTTCGTTTGCTTGCTTTATTTATTAAAAAAATAATAATAATTTGTCGTTTTTGCATACCAGCGCTCCCCCCCCCAACCCATCGCCCAGGGTTTCTTTCAGCTATATTTCTGGGGGGGGGGAGGGGGGGCACTACCCCCGGGGAAAGCCAAGTGCCCCCCCTCCCCCGAAAACTCTGAAGTGCCCCACCCACCCGGACGAAAATTTCTGAAATAATCACTGACACCGGCTAATTGACCAAATAGCTCATTGGTTCTTGAATCTATGGCTTTTGTAGAGCAGAAGCTTTCACGAGAAACAGGTCTGTACGTACCACATCACCGACTTCCATAATGACTTTTGGTTCATGTTGATGGTATTGGAAGTTCTGTGTGACGGACAAGGGTCGCCCTCACAGCACGCGATAAAAGCCCTTTGATGGAGGTGGCGTGTTGCTGGGAACAGGGAAGAAAGTCACGAAACGCCAGCAGTGCCGTGTGTCTTCAGCTTGTTACGCCAGCAATACCGTGTGTCTTCAATTTGTTACCCCAGAAGTGCCGTGTGTCTTCAGGTTTTACGCCAGCAGTGCCGTGTGTCTTCAGCTTGTTACGCCAGCAATACCGTGTGTCTTCAATTTGTTACCCCAGAAGTGCCGTGTGTCTTCAGGTTTTACGCCAGCAATACCGTGTGTCTTCAGCTTGTTACGTCAGCAGTACCGTGTGTCTTCAACTTGTTACCCCAGAAGTGCCGTGTGTCTTCAGGTTTTACGCCAGCAATACCGTGTGTCTTCAGCTTGTTACGCCAGCAATACCGTGTGTCTTCAACTTGTTACCCCAGAAGTGCCGTGTGTCTTCAGGTTTTACGCCAGCAATACCGTGTGTCTTCAACTTGTTACGCCACCGGCGCCGTGTGTCTTCAGCTTGTTACGCCACCGGTGCCGTGTGTCTTCAGCTTGTTACGCCAGCAGTGCCATGTGGTTACGGTTCATAGACTTAATGACTTTAGTTAGGTGAAATATTAATCTCAGTCGTCTAAAAAATGTGTAAAAGTGTAGAGGAGTTATTTAAGGGGGGGGAGAGGGGGGGATGGGCCTGACTTTCTTTTTCAGGGGTTCTCAGTCCTGTTATGTTGACTAACCTTGGGAAATGGACATAATTTTTAAAAAAATGTACTACAACCAAAGGCTGTGTTAAGGTCCTCAAATGTATAGCAATAAAATGTTATGTATCAATATATTGACTCAATATAAATGTGGCTAAAATGAGTGAATGCAAAAAACTTGTTGAAAAGAGTTCAAAACTCCAGGGAAAGATTGAAAAACAAAACAGCACTTGTCCTCCCAGTGTATGGGACTCGTCCTCCCAGTGAATGGGACTCGTCCTCCCAGTGTATGGGACTCGTCCTCCCAGTGTTTAGACTCGTTAACCTTGGATGGTAGCTCATCAACCAAAAAAAAAAAAAAAAAGGAGAAAAGAAAAAAAAAAAATGGAACTGGTGGCAAACCTAANCCAGTGAATGGGACTCCTCCTCCCAGTGTATGGGACTCGTCCTCCCAGTGTTTAGACTCGTTAACCTTGGATGGTAGCTCATCAACCAAAAAAAAAAAAAAAAAGTAGAAAAGAAAAAAAGAAAATGGAACTGGATGCAAACCTAAGGGAATAAGCCCCCACAGAACAATCCGGAAATGAAGTCCCGAATAGGGCATGGCATTGACTCAATGAAAATTCCGGCCACTCCATTGATGTCCCTGGTGCCAAGCTGTATCATCCACTTTGTGTTGCCTTGGGATCACCAAATGCGTGGAGAGGGTTGGGGGGGGGGTGGTGATCGGCTGCCAGGGAACAAGCATATTCTTCTTCCAAAATCGCAGGCCCTATACGAACACTACACTATCGCCTCACGTCACGATGCCAAACTAATTATTTACAAATTCATTTACAAGTACGCTATAGCTCACAAAATAAAATAATTCTGCCAAAATTAACATAATCACGACCAGTCAGAACTACGACAAACTCCACTAAACTAAAAACAAAAACCCAACCAAATCCGTGCTTTATCGGTGGGAATATATTTGCAGTATGGCTTTACAGCTTCAAACCCGCCTACGGGCGCTCAGGCGATGAGTAATTAGGGAGACGCTGAGGCAAGGACTGACCAAGAGAGTGACCGATAAACATTTGTTTGGTTCTCCTTCAGGGTTTCAGCGTATGTCTACGTGTAAAGCGTATGCCTATATGTGCAGCGTATGCCTATATGTGCAGCGTATGCCTATATGTGCAGCGTATGCCTATATGTGCAGCGTATGCCTATATGTGCAGTGTATGCCTATATGTGCAGCGTATGCCTATATGTGCAGCGTATGCCTATATGTGCAGTGTATGCCTATATGTGCAGCGTATGCCTATATGTGCAGTGTATGCCTATATGTGCAGCGTATGCCTATATGTGCAGTGTATGCCTATATGTGCAGTGTATGCCTATATGTGCAGCGTATGCCTATATGTGCAGTGTATGCCTATATGTGCAGCGTATGCCTATATGTGCAGCGTATGCCTATGTGTGCAGCGTATGCCTATATGTGCAGCGTATGCCTATATGTGCAGCGTATGCCTATATGTGCAGCGTATGCCTATATGTGCAGCGTATGCCTATATGTGCAGCGTATGGCTATATGTGCAGCGTATGCCTATATGTGCAGCGTATGCCTATATGTGCAGCGTATGCCTATATGTGCAGCGTATGCCTATATGTGCAGCGTATACCTATATGTGCAGCGTATGCCTATATGTGCAGCGTATGCCTATATGTGCAGCGTATGCCTATATGTGCAGCGTATGCCTATATGTGCAGCGTATGCCTATATGTGCAGCGTATGCCTATATGTGCAGCGTATGCCTATATGTGCAGCGTATGCCTATATGTGCAGCGTATGCCTATATGTGCAGCGTATGCCTATATGTGCAGTGTATGCCTATATGTGCAGTGTATGCCTATATGTGCAGCGTATGGCTAAATGTGCAGCGTATGCCTATATGTGCAGCGTATGCCTATATGTGCAGCGTATGCCTATATGTGCAGCGTATGTCTACATGTGCAAAGCATGCCTATATGTGCAGCTTATGCCTATATGTGCAGCTTATGCCTATATGTGCAGCGTATACCTATATGTGCAGCGTATACCTATATGTGCAGCGCATGCCTCTATGTGCAGCGTATGTCTACATGTGCTAAGCATGCCTATATGTGCAGCGTATGTCTCTATGTGTGAATCCTTTTGAATTAACTGCTTCTTGTTACGACCTTTATTATACTTGAAATGTTACGGCCTTCTTACGTTGTCTAGGGTTTATGAATCTCTCAGATAAAACACAAGGTCCAGTGTAACAATATAATAATTTATTAGATATTTTATAAAACAGGATACTGCTATTCAATGACAATATACTATGGCGCGTGGAACACACATCAGTCCAACTACCAACTATCCACTCTCCTAGCACTACTCTCTCGACTAAGGTGTCACTCGCTCCTATTGCTCCTATCGCTCCTCCTATCGCTACCCCTATCGCTACCAACTCTTGACTGACAACTTTCGACGACTAACAATTCTTCTCTTGCTCTTCTACCTTCCTTCTCTGACGTCTAGCTAACACATTTCCCTTTTATAATACCACACAAACAACTCAGCCTACGCTAACGTTCCACACCACGGACTAACTTCACGCTCTGACCTCACGATCAACAACTCACAAAACACTCTCACGATTCACAACTCCCCCTACCCAACATTCACAACAATCTAGTTCACAACACTTCTAAATTTAGACATCGAGCATGCATGCAAAAATGCCCCTCCCTCTTGTACTGTCCTATACCGTAAAGGCATTTAAAGGCGCAACCTCCCCCCCCCCACTTGTAATGTCCTTTTGACTGGCTAAACATTGAACATGTTTAACCATCAGACACGTTACTTAAAAACAAATTATTGCTCCTTCCTCCCTCTCATAAAATCTACATCCTGCTCCCCCCCTCCACCCTTCCCATTCAGTACTCTTCAACGACCGCCTTTTCACCAGAGCAAGAACCAATTTTGTGTGTGTTCAAAGCTAAAAACAAGTTTTAAAAAAAATAAATAATTAATGCATTTAACCATCTTGTCTCCGGAATGCCATATTAAAATTGATTCTGTTGGCCCCCACAGTAATGGGCTCCTCAGTGTGATTTCAATAACTTCCCCTCACCAGAACCTCCCCCCCCCACCACAAACACACACACACACACAAACACATCTCTTTGAGCCCTTTTGACGGCAACTTGAGGTTACGTAAAAACCCAACTGGTTTTCATGTTCATTATTATTATTTTCATCCATGAATTCCAATGGGGCTCGCCTAGCCTTTAATTAGCTTATTGCTTCGCGATTGGAGATCTCTAATAATAACGCTGCTGGCGCTTATGAAAACATTTATTTAAAAAAAAAAAAAAATCTATATCTGAGAGGGCCAATCGCTGAATGATGGCCACAAAGTTGGCAGCGTTTAAATTTGTTTCATTAATTATCGATTCGTGTTTTTATTTCATTAACTCCCCCCCCCCAACCCCCCAACCCACACATGCACACTCAAAACATTTTTTTTTTAAATTGATCTTTTTCGTTTTATAAACTCAAGGCCTTTGAGAGATAAAAGAACGGAAGACANCACACCTGGTTACAGTTTTGATAAATGCACACACCTTGTTATATTTTGATAAATGCACACACCTGGTTACAGTTTTGATAAATGCACACACCTTGTTATATTTTGATAAATGCACACACCTGGTTACAGTTTTGATAAATGCACACACCTTGTTATATTTTGATAAATGCACACACCTGGTTACAGTTTTGATAAATGCACACACCTTGTTATATTTTGATAAATGCACACACCTGGTTACAGTTTTGATAAATGCACACACCTTGTTATATTTTGATAAATGCACACACCTGGTTACAGTTTTGATAAATGCACACACCTTGTTATATTTTGATAAATGCACACACCTGGTTACAGTTTTGATAAATGCACACACCTTGTTATATTTTGATAAATGCACACACCTGGTTACAGTTTTGATAAATGCACACACCTTGTTATATTTTGATAAATGCACACACCTGGTTACAGTTTTGATAAATGCACACACCTTGTTATATTTTGATAAATGCACACACCTGGTTACAGTTTTGATAAATGCACACACCTTGTTATATTTTGATAAATGCACACACCTGGTTACAGTTTTGATAAATGCACACACCTTGTTATATTTTGATAAATGCACACACCTGGTTACAGTTTTGATAAATGCACACACCTTGTTATATTTTGATAAATGCACACACCTGGTTACAGTTTTGATAAATGCACACACCTTGTTATATTTTGATAAATGCACACACCTGGTTACAGTTTTGATAAATGCACACACCTTGTTATATTTTGATAAATGCACACACCTGGTTACAGTTTTGATAAATGCACACACCTTGTTATATTTTGATAAATGCACACACCTGGTTACAGTTTTGATAAATGCACACACCTTGTTATATTTTGATAAATGCACACACCTGGTTACAGTTTTGATAAATGCACACACCTTGTTATATTTTGATAAATGCACACAGCTAGTTAAAGTTTTTTTTATAATTTCACACAAGTGGTTACAGTTTTGATAAATGCACACACCTGGTTATTGCTTTGATAAATGCACACACCTGGTTATAGTTTTTTATAATTTCACACACCTGGTTACAGTTTTGATACATTCACACATTTTTTTTAGGGTTCTGGTTGTGAGTTGGAGATGAAAGTTTGACAATATTTCGTCATCGGCAACGAGTCTTTATGCTAAATCTCAGCTCAATAGGTTGGCGGGAAGTGGGGTCAATTAGTCGTCCGGAAATTTTTGCCAGCCACGAATGAAATCGAATTTAATATAAAAGATTTACAAAAGGATGGGGTATTAGGGGTATGAGCCGTGGAACAGCTAAATAAGACCTTATGAGTTCGATCGCAAAACAGCACAGCACCATGACGTATTCCAAAATTCCAATCCCATAATATCAATAAATGTTTACGTATGTTGATTTTTTTTTTAAACTTATAAAAGCATGTATTTGTCATTGTTATGGTGGAAACGTTTTCTTCATGTTTTAAGAATGGATATTTTTTAAATTTCAACCTATATGGAAAGTACTGCATGGCGATAAGATCTTGTTTTTACTCTCAATATTGTTTGTCTTCAGTCGGTTTACTAAATGACTTTTGTATTGGAATATGTCCAGAAAATTACCATGGATACAAAAAATGGTAGGGACGTCGGATACCATATCGGCAAGAATCAAGAGTAAAGAAAGGAACGGAATTTGAAAGATTGATGCGCGGTTATAGCTTAAGCCCCATTGGCCTAATTTCATTTCCTGTTTCGTTTGACCAACGAAGCCGTTGATTGGCCAATTACTTGCGCCACGCAAATGTCCCCCCCCCCACACACAGACACACATCCCCACCATTACGTTGACAGGGTTTAGGTTTGGGATTTGGTGGGGGGGGGGGCAGGCCTACTGATAGATGGTTAGAATCGAATGTTTTGTCCAGCGTCTGCTAATCAACCCCCGCATGGCTGCAGCGGGTGACGAAAGACTAGTCTGCGAGACACAGATTCAAAAGCCGTTAAAAGACCCTAGAAATGGAAATTGAAGGCTTTTAGCGCGTTCTTTTCTTTCTTCCGGTGGAAAAAAAATTGTAATGTCTTTTTATACGGATATCCCGAAATGCATTTCCATCATAGGAAGATTAGAAACACAGAGGGGACGGGAAGGGAAAAAGGGAAAATGTTTTAGATCGAATATCCCCAGATAAGACAGATAACAAGAAAATCTGCACGTGTGATGCGAAGCATGCGAGAAGATTCATTGGGGCAAATGATCGGGAGGGTGATAAGATGGGGGGGGGGGGAGATACATTGTGTCCCAGCACGACATCGATATAATTGACAGTTAGATATGAGAAATATTTATGTCGGGACAAGGCCGTGTGTGGAACACGTCTTGCGACATGAAGGGCCTTACGTGCCCCAGCACTTAATAAATGATCTGACCTATCAAATGTGACAAGCCGTTAGATTATTTATTTTTTAATATCTACATTATGGACCAGTTCCACGCCCTCAATGTTGCATGTATAATAGGGCGAACACTGCACAGGAAGTCGCCTGACGTCGGCCATGACAGTTTTATGACGGCTAAAAAAAAAGTCTCGTTCACCAGGGATGTCACGCACACCTACTTAGTCATGCCACCCCTTTCTCATCGCCACGCCCCAAACTTATCAGCCCCCACCCCCCCATCTGAGTCGGGAGATGCCTATGTGACCATCGCCAACATATCTCCGCTACGTACCAACAGCAAGAGAAAATGTCCAACTCTAAGATTAGGATTAGGGGAATGTTAAGACACATGTCTCGCGCCATCACAATGGCTGAATTGATCATCATCTTGGTTGGTTGCACACGTTCCTCGGAGTAAGCGTGTTAGCAGTTCACGATATTTCATCTTTGTTCAGGTGCGTAACAAATCAATGCTTCATTTTTAAAAAAAAATTTAAAATGTTTATTTTCGTATTATCGGATGCACCAAAAACAAATAATTTCTTTTTTAATTCTCACATTACAGACATATGACCTTACGTCATATGTCGATGCCAGATTACGTCATATGTCGATGCCAGATTACATCATATGTCGATTCCTAATTACGTCACATGTCGTTGGCAGATTACGTCATATGTCGATTCCTGATTACGTCATATGTCGATTCTAAATTATGTCTGTCGATGACGGATGCTCTTTCGAAATGAAATTTGTTATAATCGATATTAAATATTGGCTGTTTTTTTTTTGGTTGTAATTATGTTTTTAAATGCATAGGATACACTGACAAATGAGATTTAGCAAATGGTACCCCCTCCCCTTGACCCCAGGTTTATAACCCCTGTCACGTGACCATTATGCTTTACCGACCATCCAGCCCTACTTTTCTTTCATACAAATATCTTTAAATTTAAATACCAAAAAAAAATGGGGGGGGGGGTGGAAAATAATACCATTGAGACAAAAAGACATGTTAAAAACATATGAGTGATCATACATGGCTACAGATCGCCTGCCTCAGTCGCCCCAGACATGTTTTCTTACGACACTTGTCTTCAGCCGCTTTCGGGTGTACGTCCTGGCAATGACAATGGGGGGCGCATCAGTAGCGATTGATTTCCAATCTGGCAAGAAAAGCAGTCAGACCACCCGGCGAATGGTCGTGTCATGGCCAGATTACAGGGATGAGACGAGCTAAGCGAGGAGGAAATTGGCCGGTTAAATGCCCGTCAGTCAAAATAGGTGAGCTCTACGGGATTTAGAGAAGGGAGGGGGCTGGTAAATTATATTTTGTAGGATGATTATAGTCATCAGAACCAGTCCGGTTGACAACAGCCAGTGACTGGAAGAAGTCCGGTTGCCGACAGCCATTGACTGGAACCAGTCCGGTTGCCGACAGCCAGCGATTGGAACCAGTCCCGTTGGAGGCGGCCAGTGACTGGAACCAGTCCGGTTGACGACAGCCAGTGACTGTAACCAGTTCGGTTGAAGGCGGCCAGTCACTGAAACCAGTCCGGTTGTAGAGGGCCAATGATTCGCTGAACTAAGAAATAATGTGATAGGACGGACACAGACTGCAAGGCAAATGTTTCTGTTTGGTAGTTGTTAGACTGAGACACAATTCCCAACAACGATGCCTTTCCAAATTGCTAATTACAAAAATTCTTTCCTCTCTGCTCCAAAATGCAATTTTACACCCCTTAAAAATTATCTTCCAATCTGCTCAGGAACAATACTCTTCCACACTTCTCAGCAACAATACTCTTCCACACTTCTCAGCAACAATACTCTTCCACACTGCCAAGCAAGAATGCTCTTGCCCTAATGCTATACTCTAAACTATTTTTCAAGGCTTGTCTTCAACAATGGTCTTCCACATTTGTCAGCACCAATAGTCTTCCACATTTGTCAGCACCAATGGTCTTCTACACTTGTCAGCAACAATGGTCTTCTACACTTGTCAGCACCAATGGTCTTCTACACTTATCAGCAACAAAGGTCTTCTAACTTGTCAGCACCAAAGGTCTTCTTCACTTTTTAGCAATAAAGGTCATCCACATTTGTCAGCATCAATAGTCTTCCACACTTGTCAGCACCAAAGGTATTCTACACTTGTCAGCATCAAAGGTCTTCTACACTTTTCAGCACCAATGGTCTTCTACACTTGTCAGCACTAAAGGTCTTCTACACTTGTCAGCACCAATGGTCTTCTACACTTGTCAGCATCAAAGGTCTTCTACACTTGTCAGCATCAAAGGTCTTCTACACTTGTCAGCACCAAAGGTCTTCTACATTTGTCAGCACCAAACGTCTTCTACACTTGTCAGCACCAATGGTCAGCACCAATGGTCTTCTACACTTGTCCAAAGGTCTTCTACACTTGTCAGCATTAATGCTCTTCTACACTTGTCAGCACCAATGGTCTTCTACACTTGTCAGCACCAATGGTCTTCTACACTTGTCAGCACCAATGGTCTTCTACACTTGTCAGCACCAAAGGTCTTCTACACTTGTCAGCACCAATGGTCTTCTACACTTGTCAGCACCAATGGTCTTCTACACTTGTCCAAAGGTCTTCTACACTTGTCAGCACCAAAGTTCTTCCACACTTGTCAGCAGCAATAGTCTTCAAGCGCTAATTTAGATTTCTTTTCTGTGCCTCAAATGTAGAAACATTGGACCCCACAATGATTCCTAGTTCAAAGTGTATCCTCCTAAAGAAGTACTATAGCAAGGTGCGAGGTTCAATAGTTTGTTTCTACGTCACCTGTTTCACCTCTGTTTCTTTTACATGAGGAGCATGTCAGGTGAAAAGAGATTTCTTTTAAAAAGATTGCTTGCATTTATTAATTCTATATACCAGGGGTCGGCACGTGTATCAGTTTTAGGATGCGTGTCTGTTCTGGCACGCGTGTCTGTTGTGGTACGCGTGTCTGTTGTGGCACGCATGTCAGTTTTTGCGTGGAGATAGATTTTCTATGGCACGCGGTAGAGAAAAAAAAATAATAATAATAATAAAATAATAATAAAATACATAAATAAATAAAAATAAATAAAAAATAGTAAATTTAAAAAAAAATTAAAAGAAACTGGTTATAAAGTAGACTGATGTATTTTAAAGTAGACTTTTATATTATAATGTAGGATATATATTGTCGGCAGGCGGAATGAATTAGAAATCCTACTTTGGCACAACATTGCCAAAGTTTTGAAGACTCCTGGCCAATAGTATCAACTCAACGGTAAACTGATCCTAGTGTATTCTAATTTCAATCAAGGCTTTATTTTGACGTAGAAATGAATGCAAAGGTGAAACTGTTTTATAAACTTATCTTTTGGTTGAACGCACCCACAAATTCAATGATAACGTTTTAAACCTTTTTAATTAACAAATAAGTGATGATTAGAAGATAGTTATTTGTTTATAACTTTACTGATTATCCTCGTGTGGGCCATCTCCTTTTTAGCTTGAGGGACCCTGAGGAGAAACGTTTGGAGACCACTGAAACCAGGGAGCCCTGAGCGATCACGTGACTTCTCCCCAAAGACACCTGAGACCAGTGTTGTAACACGTGATCGATACTGTCATATTTCGTGTCTTATCAGCCTAAGCCTACCCCCTCCATCCCATCCCCCCCCCCCACCTTTTTCCCCTGACAAAGACATCGAAGGGGGGATCTGATCAGATAGATAAATGCTCTAGTATCGACTAGTACTTCCGCGGCTTGCGCTGCACTGAGTAATCCGATCGGCGCCGATTGGTTAATTATTTTCTGCGTTGCTCGAGATTGCGCAGAGCCCCCATCATGCACTGCGTTTTGTTGATGACACGTAATAGCTCGCGCCCTGCCATCTTGGACGAGCGCTTTCCATTTTTTTATTATTTATTTATTTTTTTTTGTTGCACGAACTCATCAAGTCTTGGCAGTGATGGAGAAAATAAAACAATAATCTCTGTTGCTTTAAAAAAAAAAAGAGAAAAAAGGAGAGGAAAAAAAAAGGAAAAACCGATATCACAATTTTCGTCTTTACAAACATCCCGAAAAAATACGTAAATTAAAACTTGTAAATCAACATTCCCCACCCCCCTCTTTTTGTTAAATATTTCTGGAGACTCGGTGAACCAAAAACAACAAAAAAACTCTTATTTTAGAGACTATGAAAGATTTTAAACTAACTATTTTTGTTTTAGAGCTTCTTAGATCTATTGAAATCACAGATAGTAGTTCTGTAGATATATGTCTTTGGCTGTAACATTGTTAAATAGGCGCGAAAAATAAAATTCCCAGAATGCACAGTCTGATGACTGCAAAACTTGATGACTGCACAGTTTGATGACCGCACAGTTTGATGATTGCACAGTTTGATGACTGCACAGTTTGATGACTGCACAGTTTGATGACTGCATAGTTTGATGACTGCACAGTTTGATGACTGCATAGTTTGATGACTGCACAGTTTGATGCCTGCAAAGTTTGATGACTGCAAAGTCTGATGACTGCACAGTTTGATAACTGCACAGTTTGATGACTGTACAGTCTGATGACTGCACAATCTGATGACTGCACAGTCTGATGACTGCACAGTTTGATGACTGCACAGTTTGATGATTACAAAGTTCGTCGAGTTAGATAACAAAAATACCAGAAAGTAGAAGGGTTCCCAAATTATTCACCCCGCACCTTTTTTTGGAGCTCCATCGAAGACCACGAGGAGGAATGTGATTCGTTTACGATTACCGAGGTGCCGGAACCAGTGACCCAAACTCTGACCCAATGTCTTCTTAAAGTATGTCAACCTGACAGCGAAACTAAGCCATCTACTCCTTGCAAATATGTTCCCTTAAGATCGTTTTCGCGTTTTGCAGGCGTGATTTCCTCTTCAGTTTTTTTTCTCCTCCCTCTTTCACAGATTCCTGCTGATGTGATTTAAAGAGAAAAGAAGAAACGGTATCCCCACCCACCCACCCCCTCTCCATCTTATTTCTTCAAAGATCGATCAATGCCAGTTCGATCCACGTCGTTATTTGTGAGGCCCAAGACTCCATTTTGTACCCCCTTAAATGTCAATGGGCCGGTGTAAAACTTGAAGAACTACATCCGCTAAGAGGGAGGGAACCGTCCTGGAAGACGGGAGAGGTGGGGCAGGGGGGGAGAGGGGCTCTGTCCGGAAGGGGGCTGGAAACAAACTCGAATAGGGGACAATGACGTTTGGGGATGACTATAAGAACGGATATGTCCTGTTTGGGGATGACTATAAGAACTGATATGTCCTGTTTGGGGATGACTATTAGAACTGATATGTCCTGTTTCGGGATGACTATAAGAACTGATATGTCCTGTTTGGGGATGACTATAAGAACTGATATGTCCTGTTTGGGGATGACAATAAGAACTGATATGTCCTGTTTGGGGATGACTATAAGAACTGATATGTCCTGGTTGGTGATGACTATAAGAAATGATATGTCCTGGTTGGGGATGACTATAAGAACTGATATGTCCTGTTTGGGGATGACTATAAGAACTGATATGTCCTTGTTGGGGATGAGCATAAGAACTGATATGTCCTGTTTGGGGATAACTATAAGAACTTATATGTCCTGTTTGGGGATGACTATAAGAACTGATATGTCCTGTTTGGGGATGACTATAAGAACTGATATGTCCTGTTTGGGGATGACTATAAGAACTGATATGTCCTGTTTGGGGATGACTATAAGAACTGATATGTCCTTGTTGGGGATGACTATAAGAACTGATATGTCCTGTTTGGGGATGACTATCAGAACTGATATTTTCTGTTTGGGGGATGAGTATAAGAACTGATATGTCCTGTTTGGGGATGACTATAAGAACTGATATGTCCTGGTTGGGATGACTATAAGAACTGATATGTCCTGTTTGGGGATGACCATAAGAACTGATATGTCCTGGTTGGTGATGACTATAAGAACTGATATGTCCTGGTTGGGGATGACTATAAGAACTGATATGTCCTGTTTGGGGATGACTATAAGAACTGATATGTCCTTGTTGGGGATGAGTATAAGAACTGATATGTCCTTGTTTGGGATAAGTATAAGAACTGATATGTCCTGCTTGGGGATGACTATAAGAACTGATATGTCCTGTTTGTGGATGACTATAAGAACTGATATTTTCTGTTTGGGGATGACTATAAGAACTGATATGTCCTGTTTGTGGATGAATATAAGAACTGATATGTCCTGTTTCCTTTTCCTGATTTTGCCAACCAGTATAAGACGTGTTCAATTTTGTTTTTAAAAACTTGATGTTATGTTCTTGTGTGTCTTACTAATTTCTTTCTCTCTTGTGTCAGATTCTAGACCCTTTCCCACTTGTGTCGGTTGCTAGACTCTTTCTCTTTTGTGTCGGATGGTAGACTCCTTCTCCCTTGTGTTGGATGCTAGACTCATTCTCTCGTGTGTCGGATGCTAAGACTCTCTCCCTATTGTGTCAGATGGTAAGACTCGTTATCTCCGTTGTCTGATGAATCCTCAAAGCAATCCACGTAGCTGGTCAGCTCGTCTCATTATGATTTCCCAACTTCTATTATTATATTCCAACCCGATGTCCTCATATCCATTTAAACAATTAATATAATTCTAATGACAGAAACTCTGACTAAACTATCTTGTGCTAACCTTTCCGATAGTTGGATCGCCCCAACCCCCTTTCCCACGCCCCCACATTTGTCTCGGTCCCACCGTTATTTCCATTCCACTGTTTCCACTGTAGCTGTAACTCATCTGTTAACTTTGAAATCCTACAACCGCTTCCCTCTTTTACTCTACCTTCTAATCTTCGCCCCCCCTCCCTCCTCCTTCCCTTTGGTCTCTACACCCCTCCCCCGTTCCTGGGTCTGGCTAGTAAACGCAGCCATTAGGAGGTAATGACATTATAAAGGCTGCACTAGGACACGAGGACAGTAGGACATGAGGACAACGTAGTTAACAGAAATAACAGCAGTAAAAAAAAAACCCAGCATAACAGTGCTACTGAAAGGGTATGATAGGAATCAACAAGGCTGGAAGTCTATTTTCGGAATGGGGAAGGGAAGGTAGAGCCACAGAGTGCTGGGAATGTCTAGTCTGCTGTCGGAGACAAACAGTTCGAATGAATGGACTGGTCAGCATAAAAACGGCACTCATCAAGCCAGGCCCCGGCAAGGACAAGCTGCGTCCGGAAGGGGGAGCAAAACCAGAAATCGGGAGCCATATATCAATAAAGTTTATATTGTTAACACATTTTGCATGAAACATAAAGGTGTGTTCGCCCTCTGAAGATAGAGCCACTGGCGGTCACCGCTGCGCACGGTCTTGCTTCTAGGGAAGGACCGAGGTAAGGACCAAAACCAACAAAGACGGCAGACAAACTCAAAATTTGCTTTCAAAGCGATTGTAAATTTTAAAAGAAGATTGTTAAGGGAACATTTTACCACGTGCATCAACCAGTTTGCACAATGATGTCAAAATCTCAGCGGCTCACGTCGCTTTTTATGACCGTGATCATACCAATCCACACTCCATAAAAATACATGATTTTAACACGATATTTTAAAAAAATCAGACTTCTAATTTTAAAGATACTTGTCGAATAAAAATAAAAAAATAATTAAAAACCAGTTTTTTCTGAGTCATTTATGTTGAAGGAGCTTTTCAGTCCATGGTCTCCACATTGATGCACCGCTTTCAGATGGTGAGCTTTTCAGGCTCTGGTCTCCACATTGATGCACCGCTTTCAGATGTTGAGCTTTTCAGGCTCTGGTCTCCACATTGATGCACCGCTTTCAGATGTTGAGCTTTTCAGGCTGTGGTCTCCACATTGATGCACCGCTTTCAGATGTTGAGCTTTTCAGGCTGTGGTCTCCACATTGATGCACCGCTTTCAGATGTTGAGCTTTTCAGTCCATGGTCTCCACATTGATGCACCGCTTTCAGATGTTGAGCTTTTCAGTCCATGGTCTCCACATTGATGCACCGCTTTCAGATGTTGAGCTTTTCAGTCCATGGTCTCCACATTGATGCACCGCTTTCAGATGTTGAGCTTTTCATACTTTGGTCTCCACATGAAGCACTGCTTTCAAATGATGAGCTTTTCAGTCCATGGTCTCCACATGATGCAAAGTTTTCAGATGCTTCTCCTGGAAGCTTTTAGCACGCGCTCAGTGGCCTCACCACTGGAAACAACATCAACTTTCGGGGGTGGGCGTGGGTGGGAACCAGGTAAAAGGTTGCCGATGGGCCTTAAAATAAAAGAAATGACAAAATGACCGAAACCTACTTGTACCCACACCACATCCAACGTTTACGGGCTAGAGCTGACCACTCTCCAACAAGCACTGAAGCAACATCGGCTCAGGAAGCTGCCCCATTTTTAAAGCAATGATGAGTATAATAAACCAGATGACGATGAGATTGTTTTTTTTTTTTCCCATTGTAAACAATACTTTAATTGACGTTTTCGTTCATTCCTAAATTTGTCCTCAAACTTCCGGCGTCCCATCATGGCGAGCCGTGTTGGGAGACAGACTGAGACGCGGCCCTTGGGCCCAACAAAACAAGTTCTCTTCAAAGAAGACAGGGCCTTTCTGCGTCCCTGGGTAATTTTAATTCCTTATGACGCGTGTCACTAAGGGATATAAAAAACAAAATAACAACACCCAGTAGTGCACTGTAATTGTGACGCAGTGTTCTTAATAGTTATGCACAATATCCTTCACACCATTTAGTGTTTGGAAACCTTTAACTACAGCTGGGTGGATTAGGTCGTGTAAACTGGTTCTTTGGGAGTGTCCATTTATGAATTGGGGCGTGTCCATATGTGGAGAAGGGCGTGTTCATTTATGAATTGGGGCGTGTCCATATGTGGAGAAGGGCGTGTCCAGTTATAAACTGGGAGCGTGTCCAAATCTGGAAGGGATCGTCCATTTTATAAGTTGCGTTCTAGCTTGGCTGCTACGCACAGACTAGGGCGTAACCATAATTGTCGTGGGCTTATCCCTTTAAGCGGCTAGAGTTTCGTGTAAGGAGTGATGTGTGCGTCAGTTGGAGAATGAGCTAAATAAGTTCCCTGTAAGGAGTGCGGTGTGCGTCAGTTGGAAAATGAGCTAAATGAGTTCCCTATAAGGAGTGCGGTATGCGTCAGTTGGAAAATGAGCTAAAGGAGTTCCATATAAGGAGTGCAGTATGCGTCAGTTGGAGAATGAGCTAAATGAGTTCCGTATAAGGAGTGCGGTGTGCGTCAATTGGAAAATGAGCTAAATGAGTTCCCTATAAGGAGTGCGGTGTGCGTCAATTGGAAAATGAGCTAAATGAGTTCCATATAAGGAGTGCGGTATGCATCATTTGGAAAATGAGCTAAATGAGTTCCCTGCAAGGAGTGCGGTGTGCGTCAGTTGGAAAATGAGCTAAATGAGTTCCCTATAAGGAGTGCGGTATGCGTCAGTTGGAAAATGAGCTAAAGGAGTTCCATATAAGGAGTGCGGTATGCGTCAGTTGGAGAATGAGCTAAATGAGTTCCGTATAAGGAGTGCGGTGTGCGTCAATTGGAAAATGAGCTAAATGAGTTCCCTATAAGGAGTGCGGTGTGCGTCAATTGGAAAATGAGCTAAATGAGTTCCATATAAGGAGTGCGGAATGCATCAATTGGAAAATGAGCTAAATGAGTTCCATATAAGGAGTGCGGTGTGCGTCAATTGGAAAATGAGCTAAATTATTGATGGGAGGGAACACGCTGTAACAAAATTGTTCTCTATTGTTTTTGTTTATACTTTTTGCCACGCAAATAGGTCCTTGTCGGAGGTTTTTTGTCAAGAAAACGTTGGCTGCAAACTTGAAGGCTCATGATATTCCTATGTAGAGTACTTGGGTCAACCCATGAGTGCTGCTCGTTGGCCTTTTCAGCGCTGTTCTTGGCCAAGGGTTCGTGGCTTTACGATCCAGAATCTATAACTGAACAACACTACAACACAGAACCATTTCCTTGAGTAGCATCAATCACCCCGCTCACGCACGGCTTCCCGCCAACCTGCACATTGTAATGCAGACGATTTCCAACAATAGGTAGGTGCGCGTCTCGTTCGAAGACAATTGACAAAAGAAAGAAAACATTTGCGTGGCGACACTTTTGTTTGTAGACCATCAACTGGTTAAGTGTTTGTCAACACTCGACGAGGTTAACAATGTGCCCCCCACCCCACCCCGGAGAAGTGACCTGGTAATTCTTAGACATGGGATCGATCCCCCCCCACCACTACCACCCGACAACTCCACCACCACCCGACACGCCACTGCCTGGTGAACGCTCGAGGTGCCCCGCCCATGGGTGATCAGGGCGTGAGGGTATCTACTGCGGGTACGGGTGGCGAAAGATCTCTTTCCTAAAGATGTAGAGTTATCCTCTAATGTTAGCAGATAGGATGAACTGTCTGCACGATGCTACGTCCGCACCACACACATCAGCCTGCTGCACCGATACAAGGACAGCGATGATACACTCGAGGTGATGTCCACCCTTTCGTTTCTTACAAATCAGTATCACTGATGATAAGCCAGCTTGAGAATTTTTTTTTTTTTTTTTTTTTTTTTTTTTTTTTACAGCTTTTTTAGGTTTTTTTTTTTAATTTTGTTTTTTTTTTATTTTTTTTTTTTTTTTGTTCTTAAAGATCGTTTAGTTTGTTCCTAGAGATCATTGATTTTGTTCTTAAATATCACTTAGTTTTTCTTAAAGATCATTCAGTTTGTTCTTAAAGATCATTTAGTTNCCCAAAAAAAAACAAAACAAAAAAACAAAAACAAAACAACAGCAACAAACGAAATAAAAAAACGAAAGTAAAAAAATCTATTTAAAGTAAAATTTCAAAATGTTATACAAAGCTGACAAGGCAAATTGAAAATAAGTTTGAAAGGGTTCCATTTATACCTACCCCCACCCCCTTTCCCACCGCCGCAAAAAAGGGTTATCATCAGCGATACTGACCGTGTAACAAATGAACACATGAACAAATGAACAAATGAACATCACCTTTAGTGTATCATCGTTGTAACTAGATGTCACGTACCAAGCAATATATTGGACCAAACAACAATAAAAAATTATTTATAAAAAATAAAAAAAAATTCTCGTTGAAAAATGTCATCTCCCCGATATCTTCATGTCTTCCATTATTAAACGTTCACTTTTTTTTTACTCCCAACACATCTTACTCCCTTTAATTAAAACTCTAAGGAACATATAAGTTATGTTCTATAAAAAAATATATATATACGTTGACATCAGTTCACCAAATTTATACCAGCATCCACTTAGTTGTTCTTTATCGTTTTAATGAAATGGAAATCAATATCATGTTGTATACCAGGTCTCCCTGGCGTTCTTACACAATCATCTCGTGGAAGGGGCCGACCTCTCCATAATGGTGCAATTTGTCATAGTGTATTGCCTTTTACCATCTTAATGGGTCGTATTTCTTTTATTATGAAGTGCCGTCGTTTGTAACCAGGTCATCTCGACTCTCTTTTTATTTTTTTTACAGTCGTAAAAAGAAATAATCTATATCAGTACTAGAAATAAACACACGGCGAACACTGACGGCGGTAATCGCCAGCGTCACATCTACTTAAGCTACTCCACAAATCATGCATTCAAGTAACGCACTTCATGAGAATCCCAAATGGTGCTAATCGCTGGGAACTTTACTGTGCGCGCCTATTAAACAAAGGGTCACAGCCATACATACATACCATAGAATTATTCTTTGTGATTTTTTTATTTTTTTTTTCACAAGGGCTCAGCTTGCGTCATTTCTTGCACTGTACACACGGCTGTGAACGCTCTTGACATTTCAAAACCCCAGATATATATTCTTTATAATATAAAAAAAAAAACATTTAAAAAAACATGATTGAAAAAAATTCCGCACATGATTCGTGACATTCCGTTTCCCTACCCCACAATTTTAAAACGATCTAAGGAAAGGGAAAAAACCAGAACACCACCGCCTAGATTAGCCCAACAAACCACCCAGACCAGGACGACGAGGAGGAAATGCTAGCGTATATTTATACCAACTTTTAAAAAAAAAAACATGCTGCGCGGGGGTGGGGGGGGAAGATCGTGATCCAAAACATGAGCAAATAGATCGATTTTAGATTTAGTATAATCTGATTCGTTACTAAAAATTATTTCCACGTTCATTTTTAGGGAAAAAAAAGGGGGGGCGGAGATTAAAAAAAGGAGCTGTTATAAAAAAAAAAATTGAGGGGGGGGGG
>CAXITT010000120.1:1247279-1258899 GCA_964033795.1 Lymnaea stagnalis
CCCCGTTCCCCCACTGCCCCCGTTCCCCCATTGCCCCCCACTGCCCCCCACCACACACCAAACGTGACACATCAATGTTACACCAACATCGAGCTTGAAGTAATGATAATAGTTAACCACTATGCAGAACAAAGAAAAAATCATTTGTTAACGTTTTAACAAAAAAATAAATAAAATAAGAAGAGACCTTAAGCAATCGATGTTGCCCTCTGTGACCGTGTGACTTTTTTTTTTCTTTTCTACAGACAGAGTTATCTGCTGGGACAATGCGTAGGCGCCACAAGTTCTAATGGAACTCTCTAAACGGGGGAGAAAACTCACCGCGAAAAGAGAAGAGAAGATTTCAATATGTTACTAATGAACTCCTCACCACGGCTGTGAACATTTTACTATTGGATACTCGATAATAGGTTTTTAATCGTGGCTACCATATGGTGGATGCTGCAATAGTTATACTCTTTACTTTAAGCATTTATTAGAGAGGGGAAAAGTATATTAAATCCTTTTTTTTATTTTAAAAAAAAAGGATTTATTAAATGTATGTAAGCAAAGGTAATCCACTTGATTATAATCAGAACATTAGAGTTGGCAATATCATCAAAGAGTCGTACATGAGTAATGCACCTAAGATAAATATGGCTGACCAGCTAACAATAAATATGTAAAGGCGACTGACCAGCTAGCAAAGGGAATAAGATAACTGACCCGCTAATAAAAGATTTAAAGACGACTGACCCACAAAATGCCCCGTATGTGAGCAGTTCCCCCGGGTTCACACAATATTACCTAAACTAGGAGCTAAGGTTGAATGATTCCAAGCCATTTAAAAAAAACTAATTCAAAATAAATAACAAAAAAATAAACCAAACTACAAAACACGCTTAAAATGTTGGACGATAATGTCCACTGCAAAGCATTCGATTACAGCGTTTAGATACAGGGACACTATGGGGGGCGTTGTGTGGGCCCAGCAGCCCCCATCCCCAGGGCTGACAGGGTTGGGGTGCCTGTGTATTTACCGGGTCCAAAGTTATGATGCTTACAAACTTTTAACTATTAACTTTGAATACAAAAAAACGAGTGGTGGGGGGGGGGGGGGGGGGTTGTTGCTCAAAACCGACACTCGAAAAGTCACGTGAAAAGTGGCTAAGACTCACCATCACGATCACCAAAATCACCAATATCACCAATATCACCAATATCACCAATATATTGTAGAACTCACGTCTTTGTCCACCTAGAATTAAGACAGGCGTATGTATAAAAAAAAACAAAAAACAAGGATGTCATTGAGACGAGTTTTGGACGTAAATTTTGAGTCCCTCGCAGACTTCAAACCATAACTAGACAAGCGACGGTGAGTCTTAGACACTCACAACTTGCTTTTAATCATGGTAATGGCCAAAATAATTGCATTAATTGTGGAGCGCCTTTCAGAAATTCACCCCCACCTCTTTTTCCCCAAATCCTAAGGAACAGCGTTGAAATTGATATTGGCACCCATGTCACAGAGGGCTTTAAGAGCACAAAAATACAATAGTAAAAAAAAAATATTTTCCCCGAAAGGGAACACTGAGCTATGACGTAGTCGCTATTTATATCGCAGACCTGTGGCTCTCAAGGGGAGGGAATTCAACAGGAGACGAGGAAATAAATGCTCTATGGGTGCTGTGCGGTTATCGATGGGGCCCTGGGAGCTGTTAGAGTTGTCACCCTTAAGATTTTAAAATATGGCGTACGTCTACAGCTGAGATAACTACATCAGAAATGGGTTCGTTAGCTATTGTGTTAGAGCAGTGGTTCTCAACCTTTTCTAATGCCACGACCCTTTCATAGAGTTCCTCATGCTGTGGCTACCGCTGGCCACAAAAATATTTTAGTTGATACTTCATAAATGTAGAGCATATGTGTTTTCAGATGGTCTGAGGCGACCCCTGGGAAAGGTTCGTGCAACCCCCCAAAAGGGTGGCGACCCACAGGTTGAGAACCGCTATGTTAGAGGCTGTTAAACTAACTTTGAAAAAAAAAAGAAAAGAAATGAAATTTTGTGTATTCTGTGCCAACAAGCTAAAGGAAAGTCTAATTTTTGTATGTTTTCGGAAAATGTATCAGTGTTGTAAAATAAGATTTCAATTCATAAAACCGAACATGGTACAGTCTCTCTTCTGTTGCTTATTCTAAAAGTCGGTTATCCGAAAGGACCCTGAATTTTTAAAGTTAATATTATTATCTTACGTAATAAACATGGCACAGTGACATGGCATGGTGGTACAATGACATGTCATGATGGCATGGCGGCACGATGGCATAGCATGATGTCAAGATGGCATGGCATGATGGCGCGATGGCACGATGGGATGGCATGATGGTATGATGGCATGTCATGATGGCGTGGTGGCACGATGGCATGGCATGATCGCATGGCCTGTTGGCAAAATGCCATAGCATGATGGCATCATGGCATAGCATGATGGCATGACTGCATTGCATGATGGCACGATGTCATGGCATGGTGTCACGATAGCAAGGCATGATGGCATGATGACATGGCATGATGGCATGAAACGACGGCAAGATGGCATGATGTCGTGTTGGCACGATGTCATGGCATGGTATGATGACATGGCATGATGTCATGAAATGATGGCATGAAATGATGGCATGAAATGATGGCATGATCGCATGATGGCAAGATGGCATGATGCCATGTTGGCACGATGGCATGGCATGGCATGATAGAAAGATGGCATGATGGCACTTCATGAAGATATGAGCATTCATGGGCAAACACCGGAAAAACACCTCCATATAGTAAAAAGTGTACGCACAGTAAAACAACTGAAATCATCATTAAAACAACATTGTAGGCTGTCAATACCCATGTCATGAAAGGCGACTGCACTTGTATAGCAGGATAAGTTTTGTTTTATTGTGTCAAGAAAGATTGCAAAAAACAATATAAAACAGACATGTGGCTAATACTTTGGTGCCACAGACAGGTGGCTAATACAAAAATAGGACAAAAGGTGAAGCCAATAATTCCTCGTTGGCTCCTTGCCAGGACAAACAATTTTTTTTTCTTGAAATAACATATTGCTAGTTCGTTATTTTGGCAACGTTGTAAAAAAAATCTTGCCATACAACCATTACAACCCCTCAATTTAATGAAAAAATATGTGAAGAGCTATTGTGCTGGTTTCAACACCGGGCACACAGAGTGTGAAAAGTCACATGAGGAGTCATGTAAAAAGTCATGTGAAAACTCATGTAAACATCATGCAAAAGGTCATGTGAAATTCATATAAAAAGTCATGTGAAAAGTCATGTAAAACACGCAAAAGTCGTATGAAAAGTCAAGTAAAAAGTTACGTGAAAATTCATATAAAATGTCATGTGAAAAGTCATGTAAAACACGCAAAAGTCGTAAAAAAAGTCAAGTAAAAAGTAACGTGAAAATTCATATAAAATGTCATGTGAAAAATCATGTAAAACATCATGCAAAAAATATTACAGCGTGTAGACAAACATTGATTCAATACCAGTTAAAATAACACTTTACCCCCTTTCCCTCCCCCCCTCACCACCAATGGTCACAGGACCACACATTAAACGTATAAAGACATCTCAGACTTACCATCTGGAGTGGTGTCGCTTCCATTCATGACATCATTGGCAGCAACGTGAAGCTTCAAAAGATCTTGTTAAATCCAAGAGTTTGGCTTAGCTGCGTCACAAGTGCCGGATTTATCTCCCCTTTCACAGATCTGAGATTTATTTCCCTTGTTTGTTGTTTTTTTTTTGTTTTTTTGTTCTTAACTTAGTTTATTTTACTCCAATCTCAAAAGCTAACGCGTATACTGAATAATAGAATATTTAATGAGAAAGGTTGTCAAATATTCGGGCCTTTGACTTGTAAACAATAAACAAAGACGAGCTGTTTTAAAGACAAGGTACGATACCGAGAGTAGTATACCAATTTGATTACGACATTGTCGTTTACCGGTTAAATAAAATATTCATTATCACTAGACTAAAAAGAAAGTTTAAAAAAATTATACATTGTTATTCAACCATACACATATGTTAAAAGCTGTCCATACACATATGTTAAAAGCTGTCCATACACATATGTTAAAAGCTGTCCATACACATATGTTAAAAGCTGTCCATACACATATGTTAAAAGCTGTCCATACACATATGTTAAAAGCTGTCCAATTTTAGACAACTAGCACCCCAAAAGCATTTTCCAATTTTTTTTCTTTTTTAAATTACGTTTGTTTTTGTTTTTGCAAAATGACATTAATTTCTAGAGATTCAATATTTATTACCCTGTTTCCAATTAGTAAAGCGGAGCAAAGAATAAATATTTATAAAAAATGCCACTTTTAAAAAGTCAGACGGTGTAAACGTCAGTGGAATCGCCCGTCTTTGGCTTTCAACTTGTAAGAGCGATCTCTTCAACTGCAGCCTTTGGCTACAAAAGATAAATTGGTGTCCGGGCCATGTCAGCTACAATCTACATAATTTAACAAAGGAATAGAGCTGCTCTGGTAGCATCAAAGGTGGGTCAGGTCAGGATGACACCGGCATGTGGAAATCGTGCAGCAGTTTGGCATTCCTTTACGAATCAGAAATAAAGGTAAGACGATTGATATTTAACGCCCTACTCTGGAGGATATGAAACTGTCTTCATATCGACCTGTCTTCATGATATGAGTCTGTCTTCATTAAATGAATCTGTATTCATGATATGAGTATGTCTCAATATGAATCTGTCTTCATGATATGCATCAGTCTTCATGATATGAATTTGTCTTCATGATATGAATCTGTCTTCATGAAATGAATCTGTCTTCTTGATATGAATATGTTTTGATGATATGAATCTGTCTTCATATGAATCTGTCTTCATATGAATCTGTCTTTATGATATGAATCTGTCTTCATATGAATCTGTCTGTATATGAATCTGTCTTCATGGTATGAATCTGTCTCCGTGATATGAATCTGTCTTCATATGAATCCGTCTTCATGATATGAATATTTCTTCATGATATGAATATTTCTTCATGATATGAATCTGTCTTCATGATATGAATCGGTCTTCATGATATGAATATGACTTAATGATATGAATCTGACTTCATGATATGAATCTGTCTTCATGATATGAATCTGTCTTCATGATATGAATCTGACTTCATGATATGAATCTGACTTCATGATATCAATCTGTCTTCATGATATGAATCTGACTTCATGATATGAATCTGTCTTCATGATATGAATCTGATGTCATGATATGAATCTGACTTCATGATACGCACGCTCTTCCAAAAATAGTAACGTAGTTTGCAAATTCCTGTAAAGAGATTCGTTCTTTCTCTCTCCGATCATCGCTAAGGTAAGAGAAGAATTCTAAACTAGTCTGATCTCTTGAATGTTTTATGCCACTACGTAAATTAAATCTGATTATTAACTCAGTTGAAACAAACTTGCCGCTTAATCTGATGTCTCGTGAGTGTCATTACGGAATGGAATGGGAAGTAAATAAAAATAACAGTAGCGTTGACGGTCCACTAAGACAATGAGATCATTGTTTATGCCCTCAGAGATCATTGTTCATGCCCTCAGAGATCATTGTTCATGCCCTCAGAGATCATTGTTCATCCCCTCAGAGATCATTGTTCATGCCCTCAGAGATCATTGTTCATGCCCTCAGAGATCATTGTTCGTGCCCTCAGAGATCATTGTTCATGCCCTTAGAGATCATTGTTCATGCCCTCAGATATCATTGTTCATGTCCTCAGAGATCATTGTTCATGCCATCAGTGAAATAGGGCAAAAAGGTGCGGACTGGTTACCGGAAATTTGATCGGAAGAAATTTCGTCAACGTTAAATTGATCGACGGTAATTTGATCGAACAGAAATTTGGTCGAATCTTGTTTTTTTTTCAGTTTTTACGTTAAATTTTTAGTCGATTTTTATATTTTTTGAACGCATTATCCTATATAGTTGTGGTGCGTCAATAGCATTGTGGCGCGTCTAGTGAGTTGTGGCGCCAACTTATATTAGGACCCCATGCCGAATTGCTAAAGAAGCGATTCGTCAATTTATGCTTTTGAAAAGTAAATAATATTAAATGCCAACGTTGAAGAGGTACTTTCTTTTCATATTTTAATGTAGGTCTATATTAATCCAGCGGTCACCTTGAGCTTGTCGTTTTAAGCCATCCCTAACCACCAAAAGACAAGATCTCTCAAATTACGTCCTTTGATACCCATCCCTTAGGTGACGGCTTGGTTCCTTTACTTCGCTCATTGTTCTCCCCACCTAACATTTCCATTGATCGGGACATAATAAAAGTAGTAATACAATGATTAGAGTTTAAGCCAGTGGCTCTCAACCTTCCTAATGCCGCGACTCTTTAATACAGTTTCCCATGTCGTGGCGACCTCCAGCAACACAATTATTTTCGTTGTTACGTCATGGGTTTACGTATATGTGTTTTTAGATGATCTTAGGTGAACCCATGGAATTGTTCGTGCAACCCGCAAAGGGGTCGCGATCCACGGGTTGAGAACCGCTGGTTCAAGCAATAAGAGCTCCAATCTCTCATAATAATGAGTAGTGATAGATAGAAAAATTAAATTGTGCTTTGCGCCTTTTGCGCTAAAAAAAAATGCCGCCCACCGCTTATATAAAGAACAAAGTGCCGCCAGCGGTGGACAACCCCAACGTCCCCTTCTCCTACGCCACTGATTGCGCTCCTTTTTTTCAACTTTACAAAAACAAGGCAAACACTTCAAGTAACCTACGATTTAAATAATCAGATATCTCGAATTGCTTGTTGCACTCCACAAATCTTCAATATATGACTCCAATAAAAACTTTATGCTCTCCATTCAGGCAGTTAAACTCATTTCTTAAGGAATTACCGCACTGAAGAGAAGTAAAAAAAACCAAAAACAACTCTACCAACTCTACATAACTAGGCCAGCACTCACAATGAGATAATCGTTCACCACGACGTTAGAGACGTCCTCTGAAAAAACAACGACGCGGTAAACACACAAACACACAACTCACAACACCTCAAAAGACTGACCGTGTCTGGTGGTGTTTACCAGGCCCCTGGGTCAACTCCTCAATTCTGAAAATGACAGACGTCCCCAAGACAAAAATCAAACCACGCGCTCGCAGACCGCTGTCCCGGAATTTTATCCAATACTAACTTTTTTCTCCCTCCTCACCTCCCTCACCATCTCTCCATTCCTTCCCCCCCCCCAGCCGTCTGCTGGCACCAAGCGCGTGCTCGCTCAGCGACTGCCTCCGTGGACTAACTACAGTACGGGAAGTGGTGCTCATGGGGCTGGGGGCCGGGGGAGGGGGGACACACACGGGGCACTCTGTCAAAGTACGGAAGGGCTTCGAGGTCCTAGTTAGCAGCGGTTTGAGAGCAGCGTAGCGTGGCGAGAAGGGTAACAGAGTTACACCCCCCGAATGGCATTGTGTGGAGATGTTGTGTCATAGAGTTACACCTCCCGTTGTTGTTGTTGTTGTTTGTGTTGTTGTTGATCATGGGCGTTGTTAATGTCTTCTCTGAGTCGGGATGTCGCTTCATGTGTTGTCCAAAATGACCTGTCATCGTTGACAGCTCCACCAACCGTGACGCCATGTGGATCGCCTAGAAGTTCTCCAGCAGGTTTATCCTGCATTTTAAGAATGTTCTTCCTTCTTTCGTGATGAACAATATTAAGAAAATATTTGAGGAGCTTTCATCGGATGCTCTTTTAGCCAAATGCATTCACGGGGGGACGCAGAACGCAATGAGGTTTTCATAATTTAATTTGATATCGCTGTCCCAAGACCTCATCTGTTGGGAGAAAGAGAATAGCTGTAGATGATGCCACCATAGTTTATAACAATGGGGAATTTAAAAGTGGGAAAATATTTACACATTTAGGTTTAAATTTTGGAAAATATTGTTTCCAGACATTTTCTAAATTTGATAATAAACGTGTATCATCCTCGCTTATTCAAAATTGAGATAAAAGTAAAGCTAAGAGAGCTAAAAAGTAAAGCTAAGAGAGCTAAAAAGAAAAGCTAAAAGAGCTAAAAAGTCTATATTATCTAGTAAGGATTGGATCAGGAAGAGTCTTATGCTGCAAGGGGGGGGGGGGGTAAACTTTTAAAATTTTCCTGAAAAATGTAAGTTTGTGCGTTTTCTTACATTTTCTCAAAATTTAATTTTCCCTAAAATTTTTTTGTATAAATCACTATAACTTCAAAATTACTCAATGAATACCAATATGAATTGGAAGAAATATTTTTTATATATTTGTGGTTTGAAGGGTGTAAAGATATTTAGATTGTTGAACAAACTTATGAAATATTCAGGAAAATTATAACTGGTACCAAAAATATTTTCATCGAGCAACATAGATAAAGAAAAATTCAGGTAAATTACAATTTTTTACTTTACTAATAATGTTTTAGGACCCATACATAACACCATTGAGTACTATAACATATAAAAGTTTTAAGGTATTGGGACTATCTGAACTGTAGATACCATGATTTTAAATGATGTTCATTTTTTAATCTTTCCGCAACGATTTGC
Organism: Lymnaea stagnalis; assembly: GCA_964033795.1. Classification (NCBI taxonomy): domain Eukaryota; kingdom Metazoa; phylum Mollusca; class Gastropoda; family Lymnaeidae; genus Lymnaea; species Lymnaea stagnalis. The sequence continues at coordinate 1,255,907 of CAXITT010000120.1, forward strand.
CCTATTATTGATCAAAATCATTATTTTTAACTAACATAGATTTTTAAAATATTTTTTAAATTGATTTTTAAGATGATTACTAACAACTGAACCAAAAAAAAATGATTTAAATCCCTTATTTCAATTTTGTCTGGATAATGATCAATGGGCGTTGTTACAACTCATCTAGCATTTCTCAATACTGACCACAAAGCGAGGTTAGGTCATGCAAAGGCCTGACTGGACCACCCAGGCTTGGTCACAACCCACCTAGTGTGTCTCAATACTGACCACAAAGCGAGGTTATGTCATGCAAAGGCCTGACTGGACCACCCAGGCTTGGTCACAACCCACCTAGTGTGTCTCAATACTGACCGCAAAGCGAGGTTATGTCATGCAAAAGCCTGACTGGACCAGCCAGGCTTGGTCACAACCCACCTAGTGTGTCTCAATACTGACCACAAAGCGAGGTTATGTCATGCAAAAGCCTGACTGAACCACCCAGGCTTGGTCACAACCCACCAAGTGTGTCTCAATACTGACAGCAAAGCGAGGTTATGTCATGCAAAAGCCTGACTGGACCACCCAGGCTTGGTCACAACCCACCTAGTGTGTCTCAAGACTGACCACAAAGCGAGGTTATGTCATGCAAAGGCCTGGCTGGACCACCCAGGCTTGGTCACAACCCACCTAGTGTGTCTCAAGACTGACCACAAAGCGAGGTTATGTCATGCAAAGGCCTGACTGGACCACCCAGGCTTGGTCACAACCCACCTAGTGTGTCTCAATACTGACAACAAAGCGAGGTTATGTCATGCAAAGGCCTGACTGGACCANACCAGGCCCCTGGGTCAACTCCTCAATTCTGAAAATGACAGACGTCCCCAAGACAAAAATCAAACCACGCGCTCGCAGACCGCTGTCCCGGAATTTTATCCAATACTAACTTTTTTCTCCCTCCTCACCTCCCTCACCATCTCTCCATTCCTTCCCCCCCCCCAGCCGTCTGCTGGCACCAAGCGCGTGCTCGCTCAGCGACTGCCTCCGTGGACTAACTACAGTACGGGAAGTGGTGCTCATGGGGCTGGGGGCCGGGGGAGGGGGGACACACACGGGGCACTCTGTCAAAGTACGGAAGGGCTTCGAGGTCCTAGTTAGCAGCGGTTTGAGAGCAGCGTAGCGTGGCGAGAAGGGTAACAGAGTTACACCCCCCGAATGGCATTGTGTGGAGATGTTGTGTCATAGAGTTACACCTCCCGTTGTTGTTGTTGTTGTTTGTGTTGTTGTTGATCATGGGCGTTGTTAATGTCTTCTCTGAGTCGGGATGTCGCTTCATGTGTTGTCCAAAATGACCTGTCATCGTTGACAGCTCCACCAACCGTGACGCCATGTGGATCGCCTAGAAGTTCTCCAGCAGGTTTATCCTGCATTTTAAGAATGTTCTTCCTTCTTTCGTGATGAACAATATTAAGAAAATATTTGAGGAGCTTTCATCGGATGCTCTTTTAGCCAAATGCATTCACGGGGGGACGCAGAACGCAATGAGGTTTTCATAATTTAATTTGATATCGCTGTCCCAAGACCTCATCTGTTGGGAGAAAGAGAATAGCTGTAGATGATGCCACCATAGTTTATAACAATGGGGAATTTAAAAGTGGGAAAATATTTACACATTTAGGTTTAAATTTTGGAAAATATTGTTTCCAGACATTTTCTAAATTTGATAATAAACGTGTATCATCCTCGCTTATTCAAAATTGAGATAAAAGTAAAGCTAAGAGAGCTAAAAAGTAAAGCTAAGAGAGCTAAAAAGAAAAGCTAAAAGAGCTAAAAAGTCTATATTATCTAGTAAGGATTGGATCAGGAAGAGTCTTATGCTGCAAGGGGGGGGGGGGTAAACTTTTAAAATTTTCCTGAAAAATGTAAGTTTGTGCGTTTTCTTACATTTTCTCAAAATTTAATTTTCCCTAAAATTTATTTGTATAAATCACTATAACTTCAAAATTACTCAATGAATACCAATATGAATTGGAAGACATATTTTTTATATATTTGTGGTTTGAAGGGTGTAAAGATATTTAGATTGTTGAACAAACTTATGAAATATTCAGGAAAATTATAACTGGTACCAAAAATATTTTCATCGAGCAACATAGATAAAGAAAAATTCAGGTAAATTACAATTTTTTACTTTACTAATAATGTTTTAGGACCCATACATAACACCATTGAGTACTATAACATATAAAAGTTTTAAGGTATTGGGACTATCTGAACTGTAGATACCATGATTTTAAATGATGTTCATTTTTTAATCTTTCCGCAACGATTTGCCCTATTATTGATCAAAATCATTATTTTTAACTAACATAGATTTTTAAAATATTTTTTAAATTGATTTTTAAGATGATTACTAACAACTGAACCAAAAAAAAATGATTTAAATCCCTTATTTCAATTTTGTCTGGATAATGATCAATGGGCGTTGTTACAACTCATCTAGCATTTCTCAATACTGACCACAAAGCGAGGTTAGGTCATGCAAAGGCCTGACTGGACCACCCAGGCTTGGTCACAACCCACCTAGCATGTCTCAATACTGACCGCAAAGCGAGGTTACGTCATGCAAAAGCCTGACTGGACCACCCAAGCTTGGTCACAAAACACCTATCATGTCTCAAAACTGACCGCAAAGCGAGGTTACGTCATGCAAATGCCTGACTGGACCACCCAGGCTTGGTCACAACCCACCTAGTGTGTCTCAATACTGACCGCAAAGCGAGGTTATGTCATGCAAAAGCCTGACTGGACCACCCAGGCTTGGTCACAACCCACCTAGTGTGTCTCAATACTGACCACAAAGCGAGGTTATGTCATGCAAAAGCCTGACTGGACCACCCAGGCTTGGTCACAACCCACCTAGTGTGTCTCAAGACTGACCACAAAGCGAGGTTATGTCATGCAAAGGCCTGACTGGACCACCCAGGCTTGGTCACAACCCACCTAGTGTGTCT
>CAXITT010000120.1:1259294-1274646 GCA_964033795.1 Lymnaea stagnalis
ACCCCCCCCCCCCCCCCGACTTAACGGGTCGGCATGGAAGGAAATTAATCTTGAGAACTTTTTTTTGTTATTAAAAAAATCAATCATTACAATCAATCATTACAATCAATCATTACAATCGATAATTTGAGAAATCTGGATACATCATCCACGGTCCGTTGGTTTTAAAGGCAGTTCATTTCTCACCAGACCATTTCATTTCTTCCCTTCCAACAGTCACTTCATTCGTTAACCACACTGGTCACGTGACGGTACTCTCTCGAAACGACACGACGCTTCGTTGATCGCCCCCCCCTTACCCCCAGCAACCCATCCACCCAGTCACCCGTCCACCGCGGGTGGCCACATTCATGAAACAATAGCTGTCAAAACACTCGAGTGATCCAACCAAGCCACAGACGTGGCAATCAGTGTTGTGGTCGGGGTGATGTGATGGAACGGACCGACACGCACCGTCGTCGCGAGCGAGCCGCGCAGACATCTCTCGCTTTAAGAAAACTGTGGCAGTAGCTGAGCTCCTTTGGTCTCCAGGACTGAGCTCCTTCGGGCTCCAGGACTGAGCTCCTTCGGTCTCCAGGACGTTTTCACGGGATCTAACCGAATACACTTTGTAGGTAAACCATCACCAACGGATGATCCAAGCCAAATCGTCATCTCAGCAAGTCTGTCCAGCAATCTTTTCAAGTTTTTTCCCGTAAACTAATCACGTTTGTCCAGCAATCCTACCAAGTCTGTCCAGCAATCTTATCAAGTTTTTTCCCGTAAACTAATCACGTTTGTCCAGCAATCCTACCAAGTCTGTCCAGCAATCTTATCAAGTTTTTTCCCGTAAACTAATCACGTTTGTCCAGCAATCCTACCAAGTTTATTGAGCAATCCTACCAAATCTGTCCAGCAATCTTATCAAGTTTTTTCCCGTAAACTAATCACGTTTGTCCAGCAATCCTACCAAGTTTGTTGAGCAATCTTACCAAGTCTGTCCAGCAATCTTACCAAGTCTGTCCAGCAATCTTATCAAGTTTTTTCCGGCAAACTAATCACGTTTGTCCAGCAATCCTACCAAGTTTGTTGAGCAATCTTACCAAGTCTGTCCAGCAATCTTACCAAGTCTGTCCAGCAATCTTATCAAGTTTTTTCCGGCAAACTAATCACGTTTGTCCAGCAATCTTACCAAGTTGGTCCAACAATCTTGTCAAGTTTGTCCAGCAATCTTACCAAGTCTGTCCAGCAATCTTATCAAGTATGTCCAGCAATCTTACCAAGTCTTTCCAGCAATCTTACCAAGTCTGTCCACCAATCTTTCCCAGTATATCCAGCAAACTTACCTAGTCTGTCCAGGAATCTCATCAAGTCTGTCCAGCAATCTTATCAAGTCTGTCCAGCAATCTTACTAAGTCAGTCCAGCAAACTTACTAAGTCTATCCAGCAATCTTATTAAGTATGTCCAGCAAATTTACCAAGTCTTTCAAGAAATCTTATCAAGTCTATCCAGCAATCTTATCAAGTCTGTCCAGCAATCTGACCAAGTCTATCCAACAAACTTACCTAGTCAGTCAAGCAATCTTATCAAGTCCGTCCAGCCATCTTACCAAGTCTGTCCAGCCATCTTACCAAATCTGTCCAGCCATCTTACCAAGTCTTTCCATCCATCTTACCAAATCTGTCCAGCAAACGCACCAAGTTTACCTTATAATTCTCAGACCCGAAGTAAGCGTCAAGTAGACCAAATGAAGAGTCTGGTATTGCGAGGTCAATTAATTCACAATTTGTAAACCTCATGAAGATTTTGGCATTGCGGGGTCAATTAATTCTTATTGTATACTGAGATAGTCCAGCAGTGCCATCAGGTTCCTCTTCTTCTTGGTAGCCTTTATCACCCCCCCCCCCCAAATGGTGCATAATAGGTCATCCACAATAATTCTCCATCAGATTAAGTTTAAAAAATAAAAGTAGCTTCTAAGTTCATTTTCGAAGAGATGTGTGCTTGTTTGTTTGCTGTGTGGATATTAGTTAGATAAGCGGTCTCCAAAAGGTTGTCACAGTACCAGCACAGGTCAGCGAGCTGTCCAGACAACAAGAATAGTAATGGTCGAATACAAAGGAGATAAAATTGATACATTTGACACCGGTTCCTGATGGCAATCCGAAACTTGTCCACCCGGTCCTCCAAATTTAAAGGTTTGAGAACCGCTGTGCTCGACTAATCCTTAGACACCTAACGACACGGGCCAGCCCCACAGACAACATGGACGGGATGAATACAGCTAATTAAATAAAGTGTCTGGGGGGCGGGGGGCTCACTGAGACTTACGATATCTTCAGAAGGATATTTTTGTGTGCGTGTGCTATGGCCGGGTAAAAAAGGGACCCGGGGAAAGGGAGGGTGGGGGGAGGGGAGGGGAGGAGGGGCAACGACAGAAATCAAGTTTACAAATACTTTCATATTAATGTTGTGCTTTTATACCCGACAGTTTGTGTTTAAAAAGATGTGTCAACGTTACGCTGAAACGATGTCAATAAATAGTAAACCAAAAATTGTATAAAAGAAGTCTGTGAATGACGAAGCAATACTTTGTGTTTCTTTAGTTAAAACCGAAATTTTTTAAAATGGGATTTTATTTCTCTCCTGCTCTCTACCCCTCTCTCTCTTTCTCTCTCTCTCTCTCTCTCTCTCTCTCTCTCTCTCTCTCTCTCGCTCACCATATTCCTTCCACTCTTCATCTACTCTCCTTTTCTGCCATTTGTCTGAAATGTTCTCTCTATCTTACACTCTTGACAATATTGATCAAGTCACATGATCACATTTTCTTTAAATTCCCTTTTTGACGCATTATTTTGTGATGCTATATAGTGCGTTCAAAAAGAACTTTGACCAACATTTGGAAAAGTGATCTTGTGGACTGAGCATTATAGCGTCTTAAACCTGTGAAATTATGCCTGTCATTAATAAGAAAAAAGATTTAAGGTCGAGGTTTGTCTAAATATTCAACACAATTTTTACCATAGGTGTTAAGACCACGTTCATTGATGTGCCCAAAAAGTGCCACGTTAAATAGAGTTACTAGATACTGTCACGTCCAGTCAGTGTGTCAAGATAGTGTAATAGGCGCCTCGTTTACTTTCATTCATCTTTTCTGGTGAATGAACTTAAGCTGACCACAAGTTCGGCAGCGCTATTAGGGTGTGGCTAATTAAATATAATGTCTCTTGATCTTGGTTACAACTAACTAAACTCTATGGTCTGTATTATTATTAGAATTCTTTATAATTGTGTAGACCGTCGGGCTTGGACCGAGCTCTGTGAGATCGAAGCTCAGCATCACTGGCTCGGTGGAGTTACATGGGATTTTGCCTCTTCGTGGCGTGACGGACCAGTCGGGAGGTTTCCTCCCGAAGCTAAAAGATCCCGGGCTAAACGCATGACTTCCAACGCAACGGAAGTTGCGCGCTAACATAATTACGTGTCGCCGAAAATGGATATGAGGCCTGGGTGAAAACGAAACCCTTTCCGAGGATTAAAAACATGCGGCCTTGAGAAAGCCGCTCCTAGGTGACGGTGGGAGGAAGTTACGCTCGAGACCTCCCCCGGAGAGGAAGTAAAGCTGCACCATACCACAGACCGTACAGCTCCCTAGACGGTGGGGAGATGTAACGCAACACATTCCCCGGAGAGGAAGAAAGCCGTTTAACCAAACGTCCAGAACGAATGACTCAATGGGCAAGGGGGTGGTGGCGGTGGTGACGCAAAACCTCCTCAATGAGTGGAAGCCAACTGCCCAAACCCGTTACTCGTGACCGTGTTTCATGGACGGTGTCTTCATGGACTACTAGGCCATGTTTCATGGCCGGGGTCCTAAGAGATTAAATCTCGACCAAAAAGAGTATTGAACTTTATCAGAATTGTGTAGAAATATCGAGAAAGGAATACAATGCGTCATTCTGTTTCAAGAAGTATCTATGAAACAGGCTATATAAACGCCTAGCTAGATTGAGCGACAGGAGGAAGATCAGACAAGAGATATTTTGATCGTGTGACATTTTTTAACTTTATATTTTTTTTCTATACGAGACTGAGATGTTTGTATAGATTCCTTTTCATCATTTTGCCCTAATTTACAACATTGTATCTTCTTCAACATTGTACCGGTACAAGCCAATCAGTATACTGTAAGTCAGTAGCTTATATTTTATTTATTTCTGATTTTTTAATTTATTGCTAACCAAATAAATGTTTAATTATGATTAGCCCTGGTTTGAGTATCGTATTCTTTGTTATTGTATTTAACATAATATGGTATCGTCTTTTGTTGTGTACAGTTTTATAACGAGCCATGTACTTAAATAAGAGATTAATTTCTTCATACTGATAACAGTTCGTAACAATAGTGTCATGTTACCCACAGTGCTCAGATAGTGCCATGCTAATTAGAGTGCAAAGAGCATGCCACGTTAATCAGAGTGCCCCCAAAGTGCCACTTTAATCAGAATGTCCAGATAGTGCCACCTTAATGATAGTGTGCAAACAGCGCGAAGTAAACCAGTTTTAATGTCGGTGGAAGCAAACTATTGCTTTCTTGCCGCTTAATCCAAGACAACATCCTGTATAACCCACCGCTGTAATACTGAAGACTAGGAGCAAAACGGGATATTACAAATACCGCCTGACATAAACGGACAGTCAGCCAACTCGTTGTCTGCTGCATGCTGTATACACTTTTTTTTTGAGATTTAGAAAAAAAATTCTTTAGTTTATCATAAACTTCAATTCTAGGTGGTGACAATTACAAAATATATTTTTAGCAGTATCACACCACTAATTGATCATACATATCTAAAAGACTGTTTTCTGCATTGGTCACTTATTGAGTTACATTAAATTTTCCTGATAAATCTGTCAGAGTTTACTAAATGCCTCTTAGTGTTTGGTCTTGAGAAGCAGAGTGTGAGCAGAGTATGAGCAGAGTGTGAGCAGAGTGTGAGCAGAGTGTGAGCAGAGTTAACAGATTTTCATTGGTGAGCAGTGCTATTTTCTGATTATTTATGCCGTTCCATCTTGTAGTTTGTCCAATAATAATATATACCACTTGAACTTGATTTACAGTGGCTGACAGGCAGAAACCATTGGGCATTACGGCTCACCGGTCGACCAAGACTGAGATGGATTGATGCTGTGGAGAGAGGTTTACATCAGCTGGGTGCCCGCGTCTGGAGTTAAAAAGCCATGGATATGTCTCTATGAAATGATGTGGTGGTGCAGCCAACATTTTTACATACACTGCAATGCCACTGGTGATAAGAAAACTGGAAACAACGCTAAAAAATATTAAATTGCGTTTTACCCTTTAAAGCAGCGGTTCTCAACCTGTGGGTCGCAACCCTTTTGGTGGTCGAACGACCCGAACACAGGGGTCGCCTAAGACTATCGGAAAACACATATTTATGAAGTGTAGCAACGAAAATAATTGTATGGTTAAGGGAGTATCCACAACACGAGGAACTGTGTTAAAGGGTCGCGGCATTTAGGAAGGTTCAGAACCCCTGCTTTAAAGGCTTCCGGCGTTGAAGGGCTGTAATCACCATGCACTTTCATGTATCAATTACACCAGTCCTGCTCTTTGACCTCTCTAACAGCCAGTCCAAACGTTGAAGCATGTCTGCTTGTTAGGGCTCATGCTATGCATTCACGGACTACCCCGAACACGAAGGGCTGGCGGGGGGGGGGGGTGGAACGTTGGGGTTGAAAATCATTTGTATCAACTCCGCTTTCGTTTGTGCCTTGCTGGCTTGCAAAAAATCCTCGGAAGGATAATTGACCCACTTCCTGCAACCTACCGAGCTAAAATTACTCTTTGACCTCTCTAACAGCCAGTCCAAACGTTGAAGCATGTCTGCTTGGTAGGGCTCATGCTATGCATTCACGGACTACCCCGAACACGAAGGGCTGGCGGGGGGGGGGGGTGGAACGTTGTGGTTGAAAATCATTTGTATCAACTCCGCTTTCGTTTGTGCCTTGCTGGCTTGCAAAAAATCCTCGGAAGGATAATTGACCCACTTCCTGCAACCTACCGAGCTAAAATTTGGCACATAGACTCGTTGCCGATGACAACACATTCCATCAAATTCTCAGCTACAACCCCAACACAAACCATTCAAAATCAGTTTCCCCTTTTGTTCAAGGGAAAGACGATGGAAATGTGATGAGACTTGGGAGGATTTGGGGGGGGGGGGGCTAATTGAGAACTAATTGCGATCTCATACATTGCGTTACTTGTATGCATGCTTTGTCAATTTTCATCCCAACCTTTCATTGCTCGATGTCATCTTTTATAAATGATTTATACAAAGAACCCTGTTGTTAAGGGTTGTCTAGTTTAACAATCAAACGTATATTTATACGTATAAACAACAGCCTATATTTTATATCCCCTAATCATAAAAACAGCTTAAAGTGGATGATCTACAACTAAATACAAGATAATGTTTAAAAAACAAATAATAACAGCCAAGACTTAGATTTTTTTTGTTTTCCATATGTAGATAGTCTATGTCAACAGTTAAAAATAAACAATACTCCTTTCTAAAAAAACGACTCTGTGATCGCGCCCATGCCTGTGCCCTTGTACCCGCTAATGACAGCTGCAGTTCATAAGTTCAGCACTATGTCAAGTGCGCTGTACCTGATGAACAACGTTCGATCCACACAAGACACGCCCGGTCTCTTCCAGTCAATATCCCTAAATACAAGACACGACCGGTCTCTTCCAGTCAATATCCCTAAATACAAGACACACCCGGTCTCTTCCAGTCAATATCCCTAAATACAAGACACGCCCGGTCTCTTCCAGTCAATATCCCTAAATACAAGACACGCCCGGTCTCTTCCAGTCAATATCCCTAAATACAAGACACGCCCGGTCTCTTCCAGTCAATATCCCTAAATACAAGACACGCCCGGTCTCTTGCAGTCAATATCCCTAAATACAAGACACGCCCGGTCTCTCCCAGTCAATATCCCTTTGACCAAGACACGCCCGGTCTCTTTCAGTCAATATCCTTAAATACAAGACACGCCCGGTCTCTTTCAGTCAATATCCCTAAATACAAGTCACGCCCGGTCTCTTTCAGTCAATATCCCTAAATACAAGACACACCCGGTCTCTTTCAGTCAATATCCCTAAATACAAGACACGCCCGGTCTCTTCCAGTCAATATCCCTAAATACAAGACACGCCCGGTCTCTTCCAGTCAATATCCTTAAATACAAGATACCCCCGGTCTCTTCCAGTCAATATCACTAAATATTTTCCCGTACATTTTCAGCCCATCCAAGCGCACACATATCAGCTTGAACCCCGTTTCAGTGGAAGGTCATTGACCCAATTACCGTCATCCTATCAAGCTGAAACTCGACACATAGACTCATTGCCGATGACATCATTGATAAAAACCCTTCCCATACCAAAAATCGGTTGCTGCGAGCACATAAATGAGGAATTACCTACACAAACTTTATTTTTAATTAAAGAAAAAAAAACTATTAAAAAAAATTATCATTGTAAAATTTTGTATTGATTAAAATTGTTTAGTTTTTGTGTGCTGAATATAAATATTCAGATTGTAATAGAAAAACGTTTCCATTTTTTCGGATGAATAAAATAATATTATCTATCTTATCTTATTTAGCTTGAAATTTTGTCTGTGTCTTTGTCTGTGTCAAATCTTCTAACTCCATTCTCGACTTGTTCCCCCCTCGTCTGATAGAGATGAATCCCGGTGACAATACAATCTGACATATTCAGTGGGTTAGCAGTGCCCCCCACTGACACTTACCATTAAGTGACCTCTACGGGTAAAATCTTGCACCTCCATTTTTATCCAATACCTCATCTGAAATTGTTCACTTTGTAGACAATACAACCCTTCGTGATCAGTAGGTCAACAGTAACCTCCACTGACCATTGAGTGATCTCAGCGGGTCAAATTTTGCATTTCAATTTAACCCCCATCCTAATTTTCAAATGAGCTGAAACTTTGTCCACTTACCATCCCCCCGATGACATTACACGTTGATAAATAAATGATAAATAATACGAAAAACAACAAAATAAAAAATACATTGTTTGCAAAAACTTTTTTTTTAATAAACACAAATTTTGGGAGATGCACTAAAAAGTAAACAAAATTATTTTTTTTTTAGAAAGACCAGAATTTTCTTACAATTTCTCATGTGTACAAAACTTGAAGCGGGGCAACCAAACATGGGATTAATAAGAAATAAAAACTTAAGATTCAATACAAGGCTGGTATAACAGACATGGAGGCGGCTTTTACTACATTTAATGTTATGGAGTGTTATTTCATAGAGCGCCGAGATTCTAACGTTTTGCCTCTAAAAAAAAACAACAGGAGATTATATTTGTAACGTGCATTTGCGTCAAATTTATAATCAGATCAGCGATGGTCTCCCTTTTATGCTGAATAGATTTTTTTTCTCTTGTAGCCTTTCCTTTCATGTTTGATGAGAACACTTTTATTTTTGTAGACATGATTCATTGTAAGAAAATCCTGGCGCGTCTCAAAAAACTAGTGAGTACTTTTTAGTGCAGTTTAATAGATGTGCGTAAAAAAACGTTTCATGGAAATATGGTTTTTATCGCTTGGTCTGATTTAGAAACAAAAATAATGTATTCAAAAGTTTTTTGTCGAAGATTTATTTTTCTTTTTCAAACAGCTTTCGTCTTGAGTGTCAACATATATATAAATATTTAGTGACACCAGACATATTTCTACACGTATTGGCTTTACACGTGCTCGGCCACAGATCTACAAGAACCGATATAGTGAGTTTGATACCTTGTCGCTCGTATCAGCGTAACCTTGTATTGTGTCGCTGGAACATAGTATATGAATGAAATGGTGAGGGTTTTGGATGTGGAGGGGTTTTGGGAGATGGACTGGGTGCAGGAGATGGACTGGGTTTGGGAGATGGACTGGGTTTGGGAGATGGACTGCATTTGGGAGATGGACTGGGTTTGGGAGGGGAACTGGGTTTGGGAGATTGACTGGATTTGGGAGGTGGACAGATTATCATGTTTTGCTGTGTTACTGTTTGAGCAAGGATTGTGTGTAAATTAACGATCGCAATCAACTGGTCAATGATCGTGTTAATAGGAAAAATCGCAATCAATTGATCAAGGACTGTGTACAAAGGAACAATGGGAAACGATTTGATATATATATTTCTATAACATAACTTGTTATCTATATGATTTTTTGTCTAGAGCGTGAGTTTTACCTGTTAAGTCTATATTGAAACAGCTTACTTCTGTAGGTACGTGGTCATGTCATTAATATTCTTATTGAAATAGAAAAAATTAATCAATATTAAAAATTCAAATTTTTTTTTTTTTTAATATTTTTTTTAAAGGGTGAAAAAAAGGAAACTCTTATTTGCGAATTTGAATTTATGAATGTCCAATTAAGTCAATTGTAATTTTCTATGAATTTTATTGGTGTATTATCTCACTCACCATCGTTTCAAATATCGGGTTTTATTGCGTGTGCCAACCGTGACTACGTTAAATGTGTTGGCCACTATCTGGGTATACAAGTACATTAACTTTAAACTCGTCAGGGACAAGAATATATATTTTTTTTAAAGTAATAGGTGAACGAATATTTAGCTATCACCACTATTCGATCTCCTAACAAACTCACACCACCGTAGGAGTTAACACAGAAGGACGGCCTAAAAAATGTAATGGCAAACTTAGTTGCTAATACTCTTCAATATTTTTGTTTCGATTCCCGCATTTTGAAAATTTTGCGTTGACTTAACGTGATCAGCCTGAAATAAAGAGTCATGTAATTTTTTTCATTTTAAGTCTCATGTTCAAATTCAATTGTAATGTTCCTTCAAGTAATACAGTTTCATCTCACAGTTTACGAAAATGTAAAATTGGATGGCAGCGATGGTGAGAACCAATGGATTTAAGCTAATCCAAACAAAAAAACCAAAAACAAACCGAACACAACATGGCCAAATTTCTGAATGAAGTACACCCCAAAACACCGCATGTCATGATTGTCATGTCGGCCAATTTCAGCGCCAGGCCAGCGGCTGACATGCGCTTGTGGTCCTTGCAGATTGGGGGGCGGGAAAATATTTGTTTATTCAAATCACGGTAGCGTTCATTCACTCCGTGCGTGGCAAACTGGGAACGTACGGGTAGGAAGTGTCAAGTCAGACCTCCTCTAGTCTGTCGGGGTGGAGCGGTTTCTCCTAGCCATGCATTCAACATTTGAAACGAAAATCTGTAATACTGGATTTTATGACGTTTGAGGGTGAATACAATTTGGATAACACCCAGGCGATACGTCATAAATCTTCAGGTTAACTCGCAATAGTTAATGCCAAACAGACTTAAAACATCTGGACTTTCCATGTTATATCCCAGATTTTTCAGCGTTAAAAGAAACCAGTGCACGGAAACCAAGTCCGCATTTTTAATTAGGTTTCGCATTTGATAATGGGCCAATCATGCGGTTGCACTGTAGGAAACATAAACTTGTTGCAATTCTATTGTAAAACTACTGATGGGAATCACATGAAGAAACTGAGAGGCAAAGTCTGAAACAAATGCTTCACGATTCTGTGACAATCCGAGGCTAGGCGTGACGTTACAGTCACCTTTAACCTTTATGTACCATGACGTCATTTCTGCACGACAGTGGAAAATGAGATCATCAATACAGTTTTAACCAATCAAAATGTTTGATGTTTTCGGATTTTGTTTGTAGTGAGGGGCGTCTTGCAGTAAATGTCTAGCTTGTTGTCCGTTCGCCCCCCCCCCACTTTTCCCCAGACTGTTGTAGGGTGGCAATGTAAGTCTGGAATACATTAAAATAGTTGTCTTTAAAAGGTTTTATGTTAACTGGACTAGACACCATTCATTCCGGTAGTTTCTTTTATACACTTCTTTTGTTTCTTTCTCTAAATCCGTTTCTTTCGTCCCTTCTCTCTTTCCCCTTTTTGATTAAATCGTGACGGCCCCCCCCCCCAACTTAATTTTGTTATCCACTTTACTTTCTTTTCTTTCACCTTAATGAAATCCCCTGGATATTTATAGTTCTCAGTCGCCCCCCCCCCCTGTCCCTCAGGCCTGTGGCACCCATCCCATCTGGAGGTGGACTTCATTATGTACGACCTGACTTATAATCTTGACTCGACGCTGAGAATCGAACTCAAGCCTTCCGTGGCAGGTTATCAATACAGCAGGACATAAGTATTAGCCATTACTGCCCCCGTTGCTGTCAGGCCTTTTCTGACGGGCACGCTGGGCATAGGGTTATTGAATGGCAGATATATAGATAGATAGATAGATAGATAGATAGATAGATAGATAGATAGATAGATAGATAGATAGATAGATAGATAGATAGATAGATAGATAGATAGATAGATAGATAGATAGATAGATAGATAGATAGGTGTGAGAGAGGACATTGTGATCTGGTGTGAGAGAGGACATTGTGATCAGGTGTGAGAGAAGACATTGTGATCAGGTGTGAGAGAGGACATTGTGATCAGTTGTGAGATAGAACATTGTGATCAGGTGTGAAAATGGACATTTTGATTAGGTTTGAGAGAGGACATTGTGATCAGGTGTGAGAGAGGACATTGTGATCAGGTGTGAGAGTGGACATTGTGATCAGGTGTGAGAGAGGACATTGTGATCAGGTGTGAGAGAGGACATTGTGATCAGGTGTGAGAGAAGACATTGTGATCAAGTGTGAGAGAGGACACTGTGATCAGGTGTGAGAGAAGACATTGTGATCAGGTGTGAGAGAGGACATTGTGATCAGGTGTGAGAGAGGACATTGTGATCAGGTGTGAGAGAGGACATTGTGAGTCCTACTTTATGAAAGCATTCTCATGACATTTTTCTCGGTCTTTTTTCGCCTATTTCTTCTTGTTCCATGAAGATTTATGAATCGTTTGAATTGCCAGCTGTGGTGTTTGCCAGACCCCGACACCATGAGGACCGGGGGTTCGTAGTGTTGGTGATACAACAATTGTACGCCATGGAAAGTAATGCTACGTAAGCCCGGCTTTTAAATTTACCGGGGGGGGGTGGGGGGAACCTTACTAGATAATGACGTGAACAACTGTATATTTTGAAGTTTTTGGTGTGGATGGAGTGAAAACTTTGGATGGAGTAAAAACTTTGCATCTTGAGGGAGTTTGTATAACAACAATTGTAGGCCCTGGAGAGTAGGGCTACGTAAGCCCGGCTTTTAATGTGACGGGGGGGGGGTGGGGGGAACCTTACTAGATAATGACGTGAACAACTGTATATTTTGAAGTTTTTGGTGTGGATGGAGTGAAAACTTTGGATGGAGTAAAAACTTTGCATCTTGAGTGAGTTTGTATTTATTCATTGGCTCTGGAGTCGGGAAATCAGTCACAGGAGGATGACGTTATTGTGTCGCGCAATATGGGAAAAATTGCCTCTTTCATGACGCTTGAGAGATCCACCACCCCCCCCCTCCCCCCGGTGCCTTTTTTTGAAAGGGGTTTAAGGGGCAGTGTAATTATGAATGTCCGACCATAAAAGAATAAAATAATTATTGGACCACAATAGATTGAGAAGTGTATGTGAGTCACCTGAGAATGCCATCCGGCCTAGTGTGGTGACAAAGACATGGTTTACAACATTTCTAATAGTAAATTTTAAATAAATTCAACTAATATATTTGTCAGTATTTTTTTTTTTTTTTAAAAGTTAAAGCTTTCAAAATGGTTTTGACTTAAAATAATTTTCAACTCCTTTACCATCATCATCTTCCATTTCTCAACCCCAGCTCCATTAATTCAACTAGCCATCCACGCGCCCCCTCTACTCCACTCCCCCCCCCACTCACGCCAATCCAATGGTTATTCGGAAATTTCAATAAACAACGATTGATCAATAATGTGACACTTTGATAAAAAAATCCCTTATTTGATAATATCAAAGTTATGGTAGCTGATAAAGTCAAGTGTGTACTCAACAGAGAGCGGCCACGCTGTTAGGTTTAATTAAAGCCAAACATTGCCCCAGGGCGCTTCTTGCATCAAGCTCAGCCCCTGACGTCAGTGAGATCCAGAGTAGTTACTCAAACACTCACACATTACTGTGAGGCCAGGTCGGTTGGCTGCAGCTATAAGAAAGATTTACGATAGTATTTCATGTGTACCCCATTCGTATCCCTGGTGTTTGTTTGTTTACAATGAGTAGACGTCAATAAAAGCTGAGGGTAAAATACGACCAGAATGACGTCATTATTTCTTATCTGTTATGAACTGGTTTTTGTGAGAATGGTGATGTTATGTAGGGAATAGTTGTTGGTCATGAGTTGGTGAATAGTTTTGTGAAGGCCAGTTGTGATTGGTCTGTTTATGCAAGGCCGATCAACAAGCGAGGTGTTTAAACACTGTGGGAACACAGCCTGCGATGTAGTTATTTTGAGTTGAGAGTTCTTTAGTTAGTGATGTTGAATTGAAAGTTCTGTAGTTAGTTATGTTAAATTGAGAGTTCTGTAGTTGGTTATGTTGAGAGTTCTGTAGCTAGCTATTGTCGTACTGCAAGACCTAGCTTATTAGTAGTAGTTATTAGTGTCCGTGTAAAATGACAAACAGTTCTCAAACGATAAGTTTTAAAGAGCCCTCAGTTAGGACAATGGTTATTTGGTACCATCACAGACAGTCATATGCACTTCTTTTCAGTCTACTGAGACAGCCCTGTTGCGCGTCGTAAACGACCTTCTGTCGTCTTGTGATGAGAGCCAGTTATCCCTTTTGTCGCTACTTGATTTATCGGCAGCTTTCGATACGCTTGACCACGGCATACTTCTTCTATGTCTGCGAAAAACGTTCGGTCTGACTGATACTGACCTGAGATGGTTCCGATCGTATCTGACAAATCGGGTCCAGTCAGTTATTTCAAACGGCTTGACCAAGAAGAAATCTAATATCGACTTTGGAGTACCCCAGAGCTCGGTCCTAGGCCAGGTGCTTTTCAGGATGTACATTCAGCCCCTGGGTGCAGTGATCAAGCAGTTGGACATGCTATACCACATGTTCGCGGACGAAACCCAACTTCATCAGTCCGTGATCTCCTCTCAGTTCCCTCAGCTTCTCAGTATGACACAGAAGACAGTGGAGTCAGTTAAGCCCTGGATGACCATAAACAAGGTCACATAAATGATGATAAGACTGAGCTGATCCCCATCGCGACCGCTCAAAAGCAAAAATCTGCAAATAACACGACATCAATTACTCCTCTCAGGTGTGCGTATTGAGTTAGCTCAAACAGTGTGGTACGTGGGTGTCTACCTAGATAGAAGACTAACTTTGGAAAGTCACATTAACATGCTATGCAGGGCGATTTTTCTAGAGCTGCGCAGGATTAGTCACTTCAGGCCCTTCCTAACAATTGATGCAACAAAGAGGCTGATGTCTGCATTTGTGCTATCAGCATGGACTTTTGCAATGCTCTCATGGTGGGTCTCCCAGCTACGCTCCTGGATAAAATTCAAAGAGCACAGAATAATGCGGCTCGCATTGTTCTTCGCAAACGCAAATTCGACCATGCTAAAACACTTTTGACAGAGCTGCACTGGCTGCCGGTCCGTGCTCGCATAGTGTACAAAATTGCAACTTTGTGCTACCGCTGGTACATGACCTGGCGCCGTCCTATCTGAAAGAGCTGCAGACACATTATGTACCCACTAGACAACTCCGCTCATCCAATAGGGGCAAACTCTCGACACCACCTGTTCGCCTTGAAACTTACGGAAAGCGCACTTTCGCATTTGCTGACCCAACAATTTGGAACGCTCTTCCTGTCGCTCTCAGAAACAACCAGACACTGGAGTCCTTTAAAACCGATTTAAAGACACATCTATTTCGCAAACACCTTCTGGGGTGATTGTCTACCATAATTTCCAGTTAAGGCATATTGGCTGTGTTGCTTAGGGTTGAAATGGGTTGAAAGACTTTGACTTGGTTTGCTTGTAATTAGTTTTGTAGTGTTGCTTTTGTTTTAAATGTGGTAAATTATAGATTTGTTTTTGTGCTGTTGTTGTTGTGGGTTTGTTGTTTTTTTGTTTGACTTTGTACCGCGCTTCGAGCCTTTGGGGATGAAGCGTGTTTTTTAAATAAACTTTATTATTATTATTTATTGTCCAATTAAAAAAGAACTCATTTCCAGTGGTGTAGGATCATAAGAAAGCGTAATGTGAGCAGTGATTATTTCAGAAATATCGCCCCCCGGGGGGGGGGGGGCACTTCGGATTATTAGGGGGGGGG
>CAXITT010000120.1:1274668-1301654 GCA_964033795.1 Lymnaea stagnalis
GTGGGGGGGGGGGGGGGGGGGAGACTTGGCTTTCCCAGGGGGTTCCCCCCCCCCCGAGATATAGCTGAAAGAAACCCTGGATGTGAGGTGAGGGCTGTTCGGCCGGTGGTGGGGGGGATATTCCACTCCCAGGTGACATTTGTTTTTCTTGACATGTATTGATCGAGTGGTGGCATTTGTTGCCATCAGCGGGCTTTTCTTTCTTTTGTTTTTCTCTAAACATTATTAAAATAAATTTTTAAAAAATACATGAAGATGAAAAATGTTGCCTGTCACCGGAGAGAAGTGTGACGTCATGAAGACGCTTTTCCCAACCGTTAAATGATTTATGTGTATTAAAATAAAATGACATATAGCAACACACACCTTCCTTCATGGGCAGGTTGTGACGTCAGGTAACGGGACACTTTGGATTGTGTGCACCAGGGGCAGTCACCCCCTAGCATTATCTATATTATTTATATACTCCCAGCGGAGACAAGAATACGAGACGGTAACTGAGAGATAACTGGGCTGAGCATTTTTTTAGCTGGTGCCATTTTCTGCGGTGGGGTGCATGTGTAGTGGCGTAGGTGGGGGCGGTGAGGTGGTTACGCCCTGTGAGGGGTGGTACGCCCTGTGGGGGGTGGTACGCCCTGTGGGGGGTGATACGCCCTGTGGGTGCGGGGTGGTACGCCCTGTTGGGGTGCTGTTTTCTTTGTAGAGGATTGTAGGATATGAGGCCAACCCATTGTTTTCTTTGCTGTGGAAGAGAAAGTGGGGGATCTTAGCCCTCCCCGGGGGGCAATAGTTCAAGCTACGCCACTGGGGGGGGGGTAACGGGAATAGGCCTGAGAGTTACAACAGACAAGACTCATGTTCAACTCACAGGGGTGGGGAGGATGTATGACAATGAAATGTACTTTTGGTGGACAGGTCAAAAGGTCAGAGTTTATAAAGCATAATGAATATTGTATGCGATATAAGTTGAATAGATTGTAGAGAGAGAGAGAAAGAGAGAGAAGGTAGATGGAAAGAGAGAAAAAGAGACGGACAAGAGAGAGAGGGAGGGAGATATATAGGCAGAGGGAGAAGAGAAAGAAGAGAGGTAGGGAGAGAGGAGAGAGAGTGGAGGGATATAGAGAGAAGGAGAGAGAGAGAGAGAGTCTGTGTAAAAGAATTGATGACGAAAGAGGCCGTGCTGTTTAGCTGACACAAATAGACGTATGATTGATGTAGAGATGAACCAAGAAGTCTTCAACTTTTCACGCTGTGAGGAGAAACGCGATTGAAAAGAACCTCTTAGAAAACGGAGTTGTTGGTGGAAATGTGAACAGAAGAAGCTTGGTTGGTCAGTAAAATGTTCCAGATCGCCCGAAAGTCGTTTTGAGACTTGAAAATCTGTTTATGGAAAAAATATGTGGTAAGCATCCAAATATTCACCAGAGCATTGGTTCGAATCCCGTATGATCACATAGAAACGGTGTTCCTTTAATTTAAACAAAAAATGTATTCTTTTTTTAAAAAACGATTTTAAAGGTGAAAAAAAAAACATTTTTACAGAAGGAAAAAAATAGGGTAGGGAATCTAGTGTGAGTTCCCTTAAAATATAGTCTAGTTATTTTAATTAATAATGGTGGTGCCAACGACATGGGCACACCACGACATGACGAAAACCAACCCAGCCAGTGGTGAAATGATGTACGGCTTGTTTAGTTGCGTGTCGACATGGATCACTTCCCTATTCCAGGTAAGATAATCTCACACGTGACATCCTGTTGTGTTGTTCTCGACCTGCTGTTTTCATCACCGGCCTGGCGTTCGCCTAGCTTTACACTCCGCGTCTCGCTTACATGTCATTAAATTTAATTGGTACAATAATAGAATCTGGCCTTTGTTGAGCATTCCTCCGTTCTCTCCCTTTCGTCATCGTGTACGAATGAGTTGAACACTTTGTGTTTAGAATTTAAATAAAATACGGGGTTGCGCCGATGTAGGGTGGCGCCGATGTAACCGATGTAGGGTGGCGCCGATGTAGGTAGGTGCCAAGGATACGATGCTGCCACATTATTTTGTCTATGATATGTATAATGTATATATATATATAGAGAGAGAGAGAGATGGATTCTGGCGCCCCCACTCCCATTTTGACACTCGGTTTCGGGGCTTCATATTCCACACTCTGAATTTGCACCATCTTGCGCCCAAATATACTCATCATAATTACCATTTTTTTTTCCAGGCAACATTTAAATCAACAAATTTCAACCTGTGCGAAAAACTATTGACAAACTAAATAATTTATTTTATTTTTTAAAAAAAAGAGAGAGAGAGAATTAAAAATGTAAGCCCCCAATGAGGATTGAACTCATGACCCCTGGTTTACAAGACCAGTGCTCTAACCACTGAGCTATGGAGGCGGTTACTGCGTTTAGTCCAGATTAACATACGAATTTTAATATATTGAATTCGCTCCGAGGGCAACAACATATTGCCTGTTTCCTAAATACTTTTTTTTTGCTTACTCATTGCAGTACAAACAAAATCTAGTCCGAGTCTTTTAAGTACTTTGTCCTATTTTACAGTAGACCGTAATATTTATCAATGCATAAGCATGTCACGGACCTGTACTGATATTCAGAAATCTAATCAAGACAGTAGGCGTGTCTCAAGTACCCAGTGGCGTCGGATGGTGGGGCAGATTGGGGTTACTTTTCCTCTACATATTAAGAGGCGTCTCATTCGGCCAATTGCAAAGTGTGTTTGGTTTTGTTTTTTGTCTTGGAAAGTGCAGGGACAACAAAAAATATGTCGCTCACCAGTCGGCACTGACACTAGCAACCCAATAGGAAACAATCCCGTCCGACATTCAGGAGCGTAGGAAGGGGCCCCCGGGGGTGTGGCGCTGTCTCTCCACCCCGCTGGACACTTTTCTATTTTATAAAGTGGGGTGGCATTTTTTTAGCGAAATGAACAATTATTTCTTCACAGGGGGTGTCAAAGTGTCGCCCCGGACGACACGAACCCTGGTTACGCAACTGCGCCCCTCCACCCCCACGGTTCCTTAGTTTGCAGCATTTATTTACCTACAACGACATTTCATTGTCTTTTTAACAACCTCGTCACGTATGCCGACGATGAATTATGGAACCTCCCGGTGTAACACGATAAGAAGCCAGCCACGAGTGCTGTAATCTGCACACATCTGGCCTTCCTCTGCACTTGACCACTGTGACCCCCAGAGGTCAGTCTTGAATCACCAGACCCGATTGTTTTATTTGCTGGCCGACCCCTGGGTCCATCCCAGGGCCGTAAACCACATTAACTGCCGGTAAACGAGCTATCAGCCAAGGGACGAAAGGGGGTGGGGCAGAGAGGGGCGGCTGGTGGGGGCTGAAAGGCTTAAAGGGTGGGGTAGAGAGGGGAGGCTGGTGGGGGCTGAAAGGCTTAAGGGGGGGAGGAAATTGCCCAGTGAAAAAGATGGGACGGGGGGGGGTGGACGGTTGACATAAAATTATTAAAAGTCAGGGAGGCATTGGAGGACAAAATTGTTTATTGCAGAAAAAAAATTATGTTGTGCGTGTGTGGGGTGGGGGAGGGGGGGAGAGGGGGCAGTTGTTGTTCTCAGATGGCTTAGGCACAAATCCTAGTTATTTCAGTAGAAGGAAGTAAGAGCTATTTTTCAATCGATGACGTCATCAACCCCAATGTTTTAACTGCCATGATACGCCTTAGACCAGCGTTTCTCACATGCCGGTACAAGGCCCCCAAAGCACAATTAACAGAAGAAGAAGATAAAACGGTGACTATGTCGCTAAAAATAACTTTTAGGAAACGCTCCCTAAGACCATATCTGCATTCTTGTATCAGTGGACAGTGTTAGTGGAAAGTGGTTAGTGGTCAATGGTGAGTGGACAGTGGTCAGTGGATAGTGGTTAGTGGTCAGTGCCATGGTCGAACCGACCGATTTTTTTAAAAAGTTCAACCATATTCAACGAATATTAAACACATTAAAAAAATAATCAGAAGTCAGAATCAGAAACAAAAATTTGGGAATAAAATAATCGAGGGTTCTCAGGGATTCTCAAACAGTGGTCGGAAACTCTACTCTCCAGAGACGGAGGCAGGTCTTTGGAGGAATATATGGGGCTCTTATGTGGCTCTTGTTACTCTAATGTATACGAAAATATGTTTAACAGATAAATATGTCTCCCCCTACACATACAATGGTCCCACAATGGACTACAATACTTTTGTGCAACACAGGGACTAAATATCTATGTTTCGGAGAAAACAATTATCTTTCATAAGGAATCAACCCATTGTCACTCCATAGATCTTAAGGTGCCACAAGAGAGAGAGAGAGAGAGAGGCGAGAGATATATGGAGAGATAGACAGAAAAGGAGGGAGACAGAGAGACAGAGAAAGACATAAAGATAGACATGTATAGAAATATGGAGAAATAAACAGTGAGAGGTAGAGAGACATTCAGAGCAAGAGAGACAGAGAAAGAAAATAGAGACAGAGAGAGAGTGAGAGAGAAATATGAAGAGATACACAGAGAGATGGAGAGAGAAATAGAGAGAGAGAGAAATAGAGAGAGTAAGTGAGACACAGAGAGATGGAGAGAACTACGCTTGTTCGTACCTGTCCCCAGTTTCGTCACAAGGGTCAGGTTTCAACTGTTAGCTCGTCACTGGTCACACGATCATACGTGGCCTGGTTGTATACTATTGGATGAAAAACATCTTCAACTCTAAATCAAACCAAAGTGTGGATGGATCAGATGAAAGCACAAATCAGTCAAAATGAACTATTCACTATTTTGTTACGCCTCCGTTTCCCGACGAATGGAAACCAACAGTTATGTCCCTTGTCTAGTGCAGTTATGTCCCTTGTCTAGTGCAGTTATGTCCCTTGTCTAGTGCAGTTATGTCCCTTGTCTAGTGCAGTTATGTCCCTTGTCTAGTGCAGTTATGTCCCTTGTCTAGTGCAGTTATGTCCCTTGTCTAGTGCAGTTATGTCCCTTGTCTAGTGCAGTTATGTCCCTTGTCTAGTGCAGTTATGTCCCTTGTCTAGTGCAGTTATGTCCCTTGTCTAGTGCAGTTATGTCCCTTGTCTAGTGCAGTTCAAAATCGAAATTCTGCACACGCACAAAGGGGAGAGAACCTGACTGAACCACGTTGCAAGGATTGCTGGCCCTGGCAACAAATGGGTTCCCTCGTCTATTGATGCAATGGAAAAAAAAAAAAAAAGAAATTGACCCTTCCTACAGCTGGCGGTGGGTCTGTTGTAACTCCTACAGCTGGCGGTGGGTCTGTTGTAACTCCTACAGCTGTCGGTGGGTCTGTTGTAACTCCTACAGCTGGCGGTGGGTCTGTTGTAACTCCTACAGCTGTCGGTGGGTCTGTTGTAACTCCTACAGCTGGCGGTGGGTCTGTTGTAACTCCTACAGCTGGCGGTGGGTCTGTTGTAACTCCTACAGCTGGCGGTGGGTCTGTTGTAACTCCTACAGCTGGCGGTGGGTCTGTTTTAACTCCTACAGCTGGTGGTGGGTCTGTTGTAACTCCTACAGCTGGTGGTGGGTCTGTTGTAACTCCAACAGCTGGTGGTGGGTCTGTTGTAACTCTTACAGCTGGTGGTGGGTCTGTTGTAACTCCTACAGCTGGCGGTGGGTCTGTTGTAACTCCTACAGCTGTCGGTGGGTCTGTTGTAACTCCTACAGCTGGCGGTGGGTCTGTTGTAACGACCGCTGCCCATTCCCAGATGGGACCGGTCATTTAGATCTTTCTATCACGTAAAAAGTCCATTTCAAATGCGGATTTCTCTTCCCTGCTTTGTAATTTCTGTCCATCTCACTTCATTTTCTCTCTTTCTTTCTTTCTTTCTTTCTTTCTTTCTTTCTTTCTTTCTTTCTTTCTTTCTTAATTTCTTTCTTTCTTTCTTTCTTTCTTAATTTCTTTCTTTTTTTCTTTCTTTCTTAATTTCTTTCTTTCTTTCTTTCTTTCTTAATTTCTTTCTTTCTTTCTTTCTTTCTTAATTTCTTACTCTCTTTCTTACTTTCTTTCTTACTTACTTTATTTCTTTTTTCCTCTCTTCCTCTCTTTCCTTCTTTCTTGTTGCTTTCTTTGTTTGTTTGTTTGTTTGTTTGTTTGTTTGTTTGTTTGTTTGTTTCTTTCTTTCTTTCTTTCTTTCTTTCTTTCTTTCTTTCTTTCCTTCTTTTTACTTTCAATCTTACTTTCTTTCACTCTACTTTCTGCCTTTCTTTCTTTCCTTCTTTTTTACTTTCTTTCTTTCTTCATAACTTTCTTTTTTACCTTCTTTCTTTCTTACCATTTTTTTTTCTTCTTTCTTTCTTCCTGTGACGAAATGGAGCTGACCTGAAAGTTTCAATGTACTCACGATGACCTACTTGGACCCCTCCCCCTTTTTTTTCAAGGTCAGGACAAGTTATTTCCACTGATCACCGTCAACCCTAAGTGGAAAGCCACAGAACTGAACCACGAACTGAACCACGAACTGAACTGCACGAACTGAACCACGAACTAAAACACGAACTGAATCACGAACTGAACCACGAAGTGAACCACGAACTGAACCACGAAGTGAACCACGAACTGAACCATGAACTGAACCACGAAGTGAACCACGAACTGAACCACTCACTGAACCACGAAGTGAACCACGAACTGAACCACGAAGTGAACCACGAACTGAACCACCAAATGAACCACGAACTGAACCACGAACTAAACCACGAAGTGAACCACGAAGTGAACCACGAACTGAACCACGAACTAACCACGAACTCAACCCCCCACTCCCTCGTCTCGCCTCGGGTGAGCGATCATTGAAACAATATCACGCATCGAAAGACTAAGTTCATTGGACTCAGATATCACATGGTAGTGCTTGTCCAAAAAGCAAGTAGAATAGAATCATTATAAAAGCCGTTGCAAATGCTAAAAGCTTTATTTTCGAGATCGACTCTGAAATGAGCAGTCAACTTAGAGCACCTCAAAGCCGGCTTTTTCTAAACCTAGTGAGTTGGACGAACATTTCAAGTTCAATTCTTTTTTTTTTTTTTTTTTTAAATATTTGTATGACCATGTGTAAAGTTGGTTAAAAATTAATGTTTGCATGTATGATCATTCGGATTAAAATGAATTTAGTTCATTCATTTGTTCTTTATATTTTCTCAATGTTTGACATGCGCCTTCATCATAGGACACGTGTCAGCCATTTTGAGATTTAATTATCTAGACTTCATCCCATCGTATGGATGGTGATGTGACCACTGGATAGTTGTTAGCCATTATGTTATCCATTACAGTTGGTTGGATATATTATATTAATTCATTCTGTATATTATAAAGTCATTGTAAACTTATGTATGAAAATAATCATTGCCACGTGTCGACGCTAGCCACCCATGCTTGCACCGACCATGGTGAAGAAGAATAAGGCTAACCGCAATATTAACTTGTAAATCTCATATCTTCGATCTGAAATCGTTGCCGTTGGAAAGGGATTTGTTAGCTATAGAATATTAGAAAAGTTGTTCTCTTCTTTTCTTTGATCATCATTCCCATATAGCCTAGTTGCTAGATCGCGGGACCACAGCAGTACAGTCAACCGCACCTTAGCCCCTGAATTGAAGGACCTGTTTCCGGAGGCTTGAGTCCACGAACCCTGCGCAGGAATCCACCCGGAAGACTAATTAATCGCTGCAACGATAGGACCGCGTGCTGATAGACTTTACTCCCAAAGAGAAGTCTCACATATACCCTACACCGCGTACAGGGGAAGAGGTATCCCAGAAGGTACAGTTGTGACTGGTATCATCCACCTGCGTAAACACCATGAGAAGCGCTGAGCCCCGAAAAGCCACGAGGTGACATAGGATGAAGAGTCCACCTCCGTAGTGAATGGATCTCTGTAATGTACTGCCATAACATCCACCTTCGTGAACGCCCTGAAAAGCGCCGAGCCCTGAAAAGCCACGAGGTAAAGAATTGAAGAATTCACTTCCGCCTTTGAAGTAATTCTATTGCATCGCATTGCTGTTTCGTCCCCTTACGAGAAAGCCCCGAGAAGCCACGAAGACAGGACCCGAGAATCCCCTTCCCCCTTTGAAATGATCTCAAAATTGTGAATGATCTAACCAGATTATCAGAGCTGCTTCATAAAGTGCCGCTTTGTCATCCACTCAAGTGAACGCCCTGAGAAGTGCTGAGGCCTGAAAGGCCACAGAGTGAAGAAACGGAGGAGCCACCTCCACATCGAAGTGAAACTACCACTGATTGCTCAAGCCAGATGATCAGAACGATTGACTGATAAGTGAAGTGTGAAATGTCAAAGTGTATACGTTTGTAGTGCAAACGATACAAACAAAACAAGGGTTTCCTTAATTTAATCAGCGGTCATTGTAAATGGGCCAATGTTACCGGATGATTGCGCACAACAACAGACACACGAGTAGGTAACAAAATCACTTAACTGGTGTTACTGTTTGCACTCAACACGTCCGCATGTGGGCCCCAGCCCGCTACTTCCATTCATTCAGATTCACGGCTTTCCGTCTCCATGCGTATGGCTGAAGGCAAAACTGTCTCCACATGGTTAATCCACCTCAGTCTTGGTCGAACGGAGAGCTGTCCTCGCTTTGGTTTCTGTCTGTAAGCCACGTTTGCTCCTCTGTAATCTGACATCCTCTCCAGGTGTAATGTCCATAGCAGCCTGCTTTGTTTTTAAATTTGCCGCGGCTATGGTAAGGTCTTCATATAATTGGTACATTGGTCAAAATTCTCAAAGTGAAATTAACCTTTACGCTTTACGCTGTTCGCATTGAGCCGTCAAATATACCAATGATGAAAAAGGACGTTAAAAGTACTGCTGTGACATACTATCCCAGAAGGTACAGTTGTGACTGGTATCATCCACCTGCATGACCACCATGAGAAGCCATAGAGTGCCTTACTATGTATTCATAGAGTGCCTAACTATGCCTTCATAGAGTGCCTAATCATATCTTCATAAGAGTGCCCAACCATCCTTCTGCACAAAATTTGTTTTCGTTATTTTAGGATATGCACCATCTTCTTCTCAATGGCTGCCTACACATTGCCCCAGTTTCACAACTCGCTTATGGTAACTTAACTAAAACGCTGTTCACGACGACCATCTTGAAAACAATCCTTGCTGGTGCCTGTCATATGACTCAAGTGGTGGGCGATACCAATTTCACGGTAATTGACCAACTAATCTCGCCCAACCACGGATAACTGCCTGGATAATCGCCCCGACGATACCCCCTGATAATAACACAGCTTGTGATCGCCCAGGTTTCGACCAAAAATCTTTCCCCTGACGCAGTGGCTAGTTGGGTGTTAGTGGATGAGGTGACCCGGGGGGGGGTGTATGTGGGGGGTGGGGGGACGTCTGTGGGGGTTTGGGGGGAAGGAGGAGTGGTTGTCAAATGATGACATGGATCAATCGCATGCTTGATCGAACTTTTTGAATCTTCTGGAAGTGAAGCTTCGATTAATGCCAGGGATTCTCAGATTCTAAGACGCTTCGCATGATCGTATTCCCGTTCATTTATTGAAAAGCGGTGATGAATTCATTGGGGGTATTCTAAAACAAGATTTGAGAATTTTAAAGTTATTTCTTTTTTAAAGGGTGTCTTAAAATTATTGTTTTGGTGTTTTATTTACACAAAAGTTTTTAAAAAATTCAATCTTAAAATTTGGAAATTCACAAAGGCAGAGTTTGAGAGTTATGAGTTTACTTGTACTACCGTACATGTTCATTCGCTAAGTCATAAACAGGCAAAGTTGTACATTGTACAGGGTGCAGTTATGAAAACATAGTGGACATCTTGGCTGTATGGGGTACGTTCAATTTTTTTGCCCATGGACGCCGCCTTCTTAAAAAAAAATATTTTTTATTGGTTACAAATCATGTTTGTTGTTTCTAAACTTGATTCCAGTATTTTGGGTCGGGCTAATTAAATCAGACTCAAATAAACATTTTTAATAATAAAATTTATACTTTGAATCTTAATAATTTTTTTTTTTTTTAAATTCACTTTATCGCCATCCAGTACAAGTTGACATAGTCAAACCTTGACAACCACAATTGATATGAAAGCGGATATGATATGAACAAACACATTAAGCTATATTCTCTCCGAAATGAAATAGCATTTCTTTCCTACACGGACGTACCACCCCCCCCCCTCCCCTCTACGTGCTTTAGAGAGTTTTAAAAGAGAATTACGCCAGCCCGAGAGATTGGTGAGAAATAGACGAGGAGATAGGCAAGGGTGATAATGCCCTTATCTTGACAGGTGCGCATCGCACAAGGAGAGGGTGCCTATTATGTGAGATCTGACAGCTACGTTCGCGCGGAACCGGACGAGCATCGGCCAGGCTCGTTTAAAGCCCTATTTGAGCCCCTCGCTAGCCCCCTTCCCCCCCCCCCTTGCCACTTTACCCTCATCATCTTCCTACCACGTGCCGTACATGTTCGGGAGAATAAAAGAAACCTTTATTGGAGAGTGATGGGATTGCCACTTTACCCTCATCATCTTCCTACCACGTGCCGTACATGTTCGGGAGAATAAAAGAAACCTTTATTGGAGAGTGATGGGGGCTGACTGTTTTGAGATAAGGTTAAAGTGATTATTTAATAGAGGAGACATTATAGTAGGACCCAGATTGACGCAGAGGACATTCTGTCTATCATAAAAGAATAACATTTTGTAAATCATTATAAACTTGTGTATTGAAGAGAAAATTTTAAGTGATGTTTGTTAAAATAATAAATTTCTCTGAAATACGAAATTCTATAACGATTTAAAACATTTTATTCTATTATGATAAATATCCTCTACGTCAATCATATTAAAATTTCTCCTATATTAAATAATCGTTTTAACAATATCCTCTACGGAAATGAAATGCCGGTCTATACATTTTTTAGCTGTCGTGGGTGACAATCGTTAACTTGATTGCAAATCTTAATTGATTGATGCTGTGTTTAAAGATTAATTAAGAATTGCATCCGGGTGGATGGGACACGTTAGCCCTGGACGGCAACTTTTCTGAGAGAAGGCAAACTCTGAATTCAAACCAGGAGCCATAATGGTTCATAAATTGATCGTGGGCCCTAAAATATGCAAAAAATATACACAAAAAAACAACAACAAATTTTGGTGTTTGTTAGAGCGAGAAAAAAAAAAAAAAAAAAAAAAAAAACAAAAAAAAAAAAAAAAAAAAAAAAAAAAATTATTATTTTGCACTGATCAAAGACGAAGCCATTTTCTGAAACGTATGCTGCTTCAAATACTTGTTATATCTTTAAAATATAACATTAAGTTGTTTTTTTTTAATATAATTTTTTCCTTTTAAAAAACCCTCAAGATCTCCGTATATTATATGGTGCACTTACATATGACATAAGTAACTTCTGATGTACCTACATATGGCATAAGTAACCTCTGGTGTAGCTACATATGGCATAAGTAACGTCTACAGCAAACCGATGTTTACAAATGCATCACGCCCCACCACAGAAAAACCCCGACCGTAATGAATGTGGAACCCCTGGTATCCATCAGACGACCCCTGGGATCCCCAACCTCTTAACCTCCTCCACTCCTCCTATTTATCATGAAATATATTGAATTTTCCCCTGTTCACTTCACACACGGCATCTCATCGGTGCCTCTTGCCAGTCTTATTTTATCACATTATCGACTCCATCTTTTCTCCTCTTGGTATCCCAGGGCCGCCCTTTTCAATCGGGATCTGCAGTGTCCAGTTTTCATACAAGTCTGCCTTACCCGGTGTCAATACAAATCTGCACTGTCCGGTGTTCACACAGGCCTGCCCTGTCCGGTGTTCACGCAAGTCTGCCCTGTCAAGTGTTCACACAGGCCTGCCCTGTCCGGTGTTCACGCAAGTCTGCCCTGTCAAGTGTTCACACAGGCCTGCCCTGTCCGGTGTTCACGCATGTCTGCCCTGTCCGGTATTCATATCAGTTTGCAATGTTTGGTGTTCATAACAGCCTGCACTGGTCAGTGTTCATACCAGCCTGCACTGGTCAGTTTTCCTACCAGTCGGCCTTTTCGAATGATCCACATACGAAATCATGATGGTCAAATTCATACTGTTTAAAGTCTTAAGCAAAAATGTCAGTCAAATCGGAACGAATTATGGGCAATCCAGATAGTAGGCTACTTAAGATATGGGTGGTTTCTTATGGTCCTCATAATTTAAAAAAACAACAACAAAATCATAGAAGAACTAATTATTGACGTCATAAGCCGGAGTCAGAATCGTGACCTGAAGACGGAGCTTCCATTAACAAGAAAATTCCATACAGATCTAAAGTGTCAATCGAAATGAATCACTCTGATGGAGTCGCCCATGCAAAACAGTAACGGGACATTTTTTTTTAATATGCACCGGATTTTTCTTTAAGCTTGAATATACAGAGCCACCAGTTGATCAATCCATGATTTATGCCAGAGTTTCTCAAACCGCTGTGCCTTTACGTCTCGTGAGACATGACGTTGTCCCACGCGTTAAATACATACCTATGTAACAAAGATAGATGTACTCACATATTCTAGCTAATTAGTTAAGTTCGATTTCAGAAATATAAAGAATAATCGTGGAACTAATTTTTTTAATAGTCAAATGAAGTGGGGAAAAAACATTTTAAAAAAATATTGTTTTAGAACCCTTGAAGTGTGCCATTACGATATTTCCGTCACGTCGCGTAAATCAGAAATATATAAGTTATAACGTTCCTTGCTCTGCAATTTTTCTCAGCATTTCCATTAAGCGTGATAATTAGATAGCCAAAAGCCATATTACCAGACACCTTGATGTCCAAAATCTTGTAAATAGAAAAGGGTTATGAACATTTCATTAAGGCAGGCAAATGTGTTTTAGCTTTAAGAATTTCCAATTATTGAACGGGTTTTTTTGTTGTTTTTTTTCTTAAATAACTGGAGGATTCTTTAAGTATTTCCTATCCATATATCCACAAGTTAAACTAATGGAATAGGTGCAGCGGCGTATCTGGGGCAAGTGTCACCCGGGGTGGGTCAAGATGTTTCGCCACCACCCTCCCCCCCCTCCAACTCATGACTCGGCAGTCGGCTAAAAATGCCGCCTAACAATCGCCAGGACATGTCCTACCAGAGGACTACCCCCCTCCTCCATCCCACTCTGTCTACCCCAGGGAATAAGCGAGGGAATTGGACCGGAAGACGTTCCGGAGTCGGGTAGAGGTTCAAATCCAAGTTCATTTGTAATTTCAGCAAGTTTGCTACCATAAAATATGTAACGCTCTAAATCTTCAAAGGTACGTTTTTCCAATCGCTACAGACATTTGCAGAGTCTGAATCTGCTGCTCCAGTGTCCAGGAGTTTGGTCAGCTACCTGTTCCTGTTGTTTTATGTGGGTTAGTCAACTGGTCATAACTTCAAAGAAATTCGGGGAGGACTGTGTCCAGATTGAAGCAATAGCAAATATGCAGAGGGTAGGGAAAACACCAGAGGATAGGACAATTACGGATTAAGCCTTCAAACTCAAAAACAGTTAAATGCAGAGCTAAACACTCTCAGCTTGTTGTATAGACGTGTGATCTACTGTAAAATAACTCTTAACTTCTCACAATACAGACATTTCTTCCCCAAAGCCTGCAAAGGAAAAATGAATAATCTGCTTGTCCTTTTACCTACCACATATTTTTTTAGGCTTAAATATGTGACATTTGAATTTTTTAATGCGACCTTACCATCGCGCGCCTCCATGGCATATATGTCAACACAGAGCCTTTTCCCTACATGACATATATGTCAACACACAGCCCTGTCCCCTCCATGACATATATGACCCCTCAGAGCCTCATGCACTTCATGACATATATGTCAACACCAGGGCCTTGTGCTTTATTTCCACATCCTCTCACGTTTGGGTCCCCCTAACGATTCTCAGCTTCCTTCCTGGCAGTATGGGGCTACCACTCACTCTGTCCCATCTCCTGCATCCACCCCACCCCCACCCACGAACATGTTTTTTTTCCCTTTCAAATGGTCCTTTCAGATTCTTCCCGTGCGCTCTACTCTATAAGTAACTCTCCACAAAACAGCTGAGCATTCATCATCATTAGATACAGCTTATTTCCCTTGGTTAGACCCACGCGCAGTCAACCGACCGTAAGACCAAATCGGGTGTAAGTCGGGGGACAAAATGAAAGAAAAAAGAAGAAAAAAAGGCCCAAAACACCGCTAGTTTGGGTACCGCTCTGATCAGCCAACTGTCTCGCCCGAAATTTAACAGAAGACCGCCAACAACACCCCCTGACCCCTCCCCCCTTTCTTCCCCAGCGTGGATGAGTTATACGCACTGGTGTCTGACATTGTGGAAGTCATTCCCGGGAATAGGATTACTGACCGCTTTATTTGATAGATAATTTCGGAGGACAAAGGGGAACGGGGAGCGGAGGAGTAATGAAATAAGGAGGTTGGGGGGGGTGGGGAGGGTTCATGAGATATTTGTAAGGGTGGACAGTAAAGGTGGGGGGGGGTGGTGGTGAAAGAATTGGATGCTTGAATAGAGTTTTAGCAGATTTTGTGTCTCGTAGAGCATAAAAGTCAAGTGTGAGTCATTGTTTGAGGACCGTTGTGTGGGGACTAGAGAGTGTTGGGGACTATTGGTGGAGACTATGATGGGGAACTGTTGTGTGGGGTCTAGTCATAGTATGTGGGACCTAGTCTTTGCTGACGCTTTTCGTTCCATTGTTTTTCGTCCTTATTATTTCAGAACCATAGCGTTTTCATAATCTCAGAAATCAGAGGCTCTCAAAATGTGAGGTAACACCCACAGGGACAGTAGGATCGCTCAGGGTAGCGATAAACTGCTCTTAAAAAACAGG
This sequence comes from Lymnaea stagnalis, assembly GCA_964033795.1. NCBI lineage: Eukaryota > Metazoa > Mollusca > Gastropoda > Lymnaeidae > Lymnaea > Lymnaea stagnalis. Next base: position 1,289,604 of record CAXITT010000120.1, read on the forward strand.
CTTCAAACAAGACTCTTTGATAAGCAACAGTGCCATTAGTAAGATATTATTATTTGTTCCATCTGATCTTTCAAACAGAACACATGTCTTATAAAAAAACAAGACAAGAATATCCAGTATGAATAGATAACACTATTTCACGCTCTTAGAAGATGAGACAACACTAGTTCAAGCTCTTAGAAGATGAACCTCTGACAGAGTTTCAAATAGATTTTGACTGGACGCTGAATTTTTTTTTTGCAATCACATATCATTTTCAAGTAGACAATGTAGATATATATATATATATATCATTTTCTAGTTGTCAATGTTGAGATATATATATATATATATATATATATATATATATATATATATAGTTTGCTTTTGATTTGGTTAAAGTTTTTCTTCAACATTACGACCACATGCCACCACATTCTTTTGTCATACAACACATACGGAAGTAGGCACTCATTAACGACTTCTCATAGTGTAGAGTGTAGATATGAACATTTCCTTCTGTGGCCAAAACAAGTTCTGTTACATACTCTTCAGCTCAATACACTTATAAGCTGAATAAGCTTTCTTCATAACTCAACATGTATTTGTAACTGGAAATGTCATGTAGCACCCAATCTGAAGGTTCCATCATAACAGAAGATGCCTTAGTATCTGAAAATGTCATGTATCAATCATCCAATTTGAAGGTTCCATCATAACAGAAGATGCCTTAGTATCTGAAAATGTCATGTATCAATCATCCAATTTGAAGGTTCCATCATAACAGAAGATGCCTTAGTATCTGAAAATGTCATGTATCAATCATCCAATTTGAAGGTTCCATCATAACAGAAGATGCCTTGGTATCTGAAAATGTCATGTATCAATCATCCAATTTGAAGGTTCCATCATAACAGAAGATGCCTTAGTATCTGAAAATGTCATGTATCAATCATCCAATTTGAAGGTTCCATCATAACAGAAGATGCCTTAGTATCTGAAAATGTCATGTATCAATCATCCAATTTGAAGGTTCCATCATAACAGAAGATGCCTTGGTATCTGAAAATGTCATGTATCAATCATCCAATTTGAAGGTTCCATCATAACAGAAGATGCCTTAGTATCTGAAAATGTCATGTAACAATCATCCAATTTGAAGGTTCCATCATAACAGAAGATGCCTTAGTATCTGAAAATGTCATGTATCAATCATCCAATTTGAAGGTTCTATCATAACACCACATGCCTAAGTACATGAAAATGTCATGTAGCAACCAATCTGAAGGTTCTATCATAACACCACATGCCTAAGTACATGAAAATGTCATGTAGCATCCAATCTGAAGGTTCTATCATTTAAACGCTCCGAAAATCACGACATCATGGTTTTGTTTTTGTTTCGTTTTAATCGTTAAAGTTTTATGAAAAATAAATCTTTTCAAAAATATAATATTAAAATCTGTTGGTTGTCCAAAAAGGACATTAAAATCTGTTGGTTGTCCAAAAAGGACATTAAAATCTGCTGGTTGTCCAAAAAGGACATTAAAATATGTTGGTTGTCCAAAAAGGACATTAAAATCTGTTGGTTGTCCAAAAAGGACATTAAAATCTGTTGGTTGTCCAAAAAGGACATTAAAATCTGTTGGTTGTCCAAAAAGGACATTAAAATCTGCTGGTTGTCCAAAAAGGACATTAAAATCTGTTGGTTGTCCAAAAAGGACATTAAAATCTGCTGGTTGTCCAAAAAGGACGTCTTTTTACAACGAGTACTTAAGTAGCCAGCTAAAATCCTGTTTTCACACAATTTATGTCGCTGGTACAGGAATTTCAAATATCTTAATTCAAACGGGAAGCTTAAGGTGCCTTCAATACTAAAGATTCGTACTTATATGAAGAAAAAAAAACAAGTCCTTCTTTGGATGTATAAATAGCTTCAAGGAGATCACTCTGTGTTGTAAACAGGAGCCCGTGGTGTAGGGGGCTAGATACGGACAAATAATTGATGCCATCGTAAAAATTTAAATTAGAAAAAAAATAAGAACAAATCCCTTTAGTACAGAGACAATGTAAAGTGTTCACCAGGTTGAAATGCTAGAGTTGAAATATTTAAAATTATAATAATTTTTGAGTACAATTGAAAATGGAAGTTGTGTTTGCCGGGGGGGGGGGGGGGGGGGGCTTTAAAACCCAGGAATTAAAGATTAAAATTTTGAAACCATTTTTCAGACCTAACGGACATGTTTCTTTTCCAGGTATATTTTGAAAATACAAACACGTGTAAACAAATCCACCTATAAAGAAAAACACACACAAATCCCAAACACAAACGCATATCCAAAACACACACACATATCCCAAACACACACACATATCCTAAACACACACAAATATCCCAAACACACACACATATCCCAAGCACTAACACATATCCCAGCACATACACATATCCCAAACACATACACATATCCCAAACACACACACATCTCCCAAACACACACACATCCCAAATAAACACTCATCCCAAACACACACACATATCCCAAACACACACATATCCCAAACAAACACATGTCCCAAACACACACACATATCCCAAACACACACATATCCCAAACACACACACATATCCCAAACACACACAGATATCACAAACACACACACATATACCAAACACACACATATCCCAAACACACACAGATATCCCAAACACACACACATATCCCAAACACACACACATATATCCCAAACACACACACATATATCCCAAACACACAGACATCCCAAACACGCACACATATCCTTAACACACACACACATGTCCCAAACACACACACATATCGCAAACACACACACATATCCAAAACACACACATATCCCAAACTCACACATATATCCCAAACACTCGGACATATCCCAAAGACACACACATATCCCAAAAACACATGCATATCCCAAAAACACACACATATCCCAAACACACACACTCAAAACAACAAGAACACGGGCTTAAACCCACAAACTTACGTAAAAGTACCCATACAGACATTCACGTATACATAATAACAAGCGCACTCATACCCTCGCTCATACACATACGCGCAAACACATATACATACACACACTTTCTCCTGTGCAACTTCCACCCGTTGTAATGAAACAAGCCAGATATCAGAGCTGCGCTGATGGCGTGTTTGCGTTGTGGTGCTATCTTACATCACAAACCAAACGTGGTCTATCTCGGACAACATCGCAGAGCTTCCCTGAAAATTGTCTTGAAGGAACCCAATGTAAAAAACAATATTCTTCTCTGATTAATAAGACACGAACAAATTGTGTCAATAGAACAATATAAGTTACGCTTTAATAATAATTATACATTATACACAATTAAACGTTTCGGCACATGCCTTCATCAGTACAAACAAACAAAACACATTTAAGTAAGTATAAATTAAACTTACATAACATCAATATACATATCCTACCTAAAACAGAAAAAATATAGGAGAGGGCGCTAAAACCAGACAAAAACAAAGTAAAGCATGACATATTTCTATTTTAGTTTTGTTTATGAGATAACAAATTTATTATTTTAGAAGTAAACCGTTTTAACACAATTCCCTTAAAGGCCGCTGAGTCTTAAAATCCGCAAGGATCATTGCTTAGAATGCCTAATAGGACAATTTGGTTTTTTTTAAGACTCTGGCCAAAAGTTTTTAATGGACAGAACCCTATATGCACATTACCAACAGTTATGCATTTAGGATAATAGTTATAATATTTAATTTGCTTGTCATCATGTGAAGAAGGGATTGGTGAGGGTGTGGGGGTGTGGGGGAGGACCCACGGGCTTAGGAAGAGGGAACGGAGTGGCGGCCCGCCCCTGTAGGCCCTTGGTTTGGGGAGTCATTTTCGGTCCACTTGGTCGCAAAATCTAACTACCCGTGAATCACTCAAGTAAGATGCAAATGTGAATGAAACATTGCGGGCATTCACAAATCGGGGATTCTGTTAAAAAACATAAACATCTAAACTTGATAGATCAGTGTCGGAACGATGAAAGGAATATTTAACGGAATCTTACGACCGTGCACCGTAATATTGCCGGCGTGTGTGTGTGTTAGTGTGCGTGGTGAGACGGTGTCATCGTGCTCATTTCTTCTTCAAGTCAATTATTTACAAATGGGATTGAGCAATTCAGAAGACTGTCGTTATTTATCTGTTGTATTACCAGGGGCGTAGCTAGGCTACGTACCGCCCCGGGTAGGTCAAGTTCCAAAAAAATAAAATAAAATAAAACTCTGCAGTTAGTCGTAATTACCACGCTTCCACGCAAAGGTGAAACAAAAATAATGCCAGCTGCGGCGAACCGACTCTCTCTCTCTCTCTCTCCCCCCCCCCACTTTTTTCTACACAACTGATTATATTACATAATATTGTATTCATTTTATAATTAAGTTAACTAAAGAATGTCTGACCATATGGCTTGATGGAATATTTGACATCGTTTTCTGAAAATCAACGAACGCACTATTGGACATACCAAATCAACGAACGCTCTATTGGACACACCAAATCAACGAACGCACTATTGGACACGCACTATTGGACACACAAAATCAACGACCGCACTATTGGACACACCATATCAATGACCACACTATTGGACACAGCAAATCAAAGAACGCACTATTGGACACACCAAATCAAAGAATGCACTATTTGACACTATTAACGCACTATTAACAATTAGCATTTACCGTGATTAAGGCGGTCATGGTCGATTTCGAGGGACGAGCTATATACATATGTTATATATATATATATTTATAACTCACAAGTACGGGGCGTCAAATTTACTAATTAATATTTATTTAAGTTTTATGCATACAATTAGAAGTTTAATAAATAGCCCATGATTGGTAATACATGTATTCAATTTGAGTCACATAAATAAATGGACTGAAAAGTTGTTGTTTTTTAAAGCGTTGGTGATCTTTTCCTCATCCTCACGTCCCTTAGTCCTTGCACCATTGGGGCGCCACAGATGACATGTGAACCATCCTCCTCCATTCCTCTCTGTCTTCAGCACTACGCACTGCATTGCCCAGTGTTAGTCCTGTCCTCCCATGTTTTTCTTTGTCTTCCTCTTCTTCTCCCTCCTCTTGTGGTGCCCTGCAATATTTCTTTGGCAAGCCCTTGTTTCCTTGTTACGTGGCCGTACCATTGTAATTTGCGTTTTTTCACAGTCACCAGTAGGTCATTGTACTCCCCAATTGCCTGACGAACCCTTTCTTTCACTGTATCATTGAAGATATGGTCCCTATAGCAGATGCCAAAAACGCTTCTGAAGCATCTCATCTCCATCGCCTTTATTTTCCTTTCAAGATAAGATAGGCTGTTAATGTCCAGGATTCGCAGGCATACAGGAAAATCAGTCTGATTTTGGTGCTGGGGGCAATATTTTTGTCATTCCATATTTTCTTGAGCTTTTTTAGTGCTGTTGTAGTCTGCGCAATCCTGGACATCAGTTCGGGCTTGGAGCCTTCTTCTGAGACTATTGCTCCTATGTAGGTGATCTTTTATTCAAACAAAATAAAAAAGCATTGTTTAAGTTAGCCCCCCCCCCCCACCAAAACAGCAGCAATTCCATCCCATCCTGTGGCGCTACAGCCCATGTACGGCTTTGACCTGACTCACCACTTCCTTCCACCCAACGAATGCTTTTCTTTGCCATGTTTGGATTCCGAGCGGTTGTAGATCTTTTCCACATCATCCATCCATCAAAGCCTAGGTCTGCCTTTCCATCATTTCCCTCTGCTGTTTTGGTGATGTACCCCTCTTCATTCCTCTGTCATTCTCTACAAGTGTCCTGCCCAGCGTAGTCTACCTTTTTTATTCCTGCTACTAGCATAGGATCCTGATATAGACTGTACATTTCCTGTTTGGCTCGTATTCTGCATCCATAGTCATCCTTTGGTGGTCAGTACATTTTTCCGGAGAACGCTTCTCTCCCATGTTTTTGATAGGTCTTCTGCCATTTTTGTCAGGGTCCAAGTTTTACTTGCGTATGTTACAACTTGTCTGATTACAGTTTGTAATAAGTTTCCATTATATTTCTTATATTGTTTTTTTTTTACTTTTGAGTATTTTCTGACTGTTTAAGTATGTCTTGATTCCAGCCGATATTCTTTCTTGTATTTCTCTTATCAATTCGTTTCTTTCATTACAATGATTATCCGAGGTATTTGAATTGATTTATTTTTTCACATATTTCATCCCTACAGGGTTTGTTTTACTTTTATTATTTTAAAAATCTGCGCTTCACTGTTTGTAAAATCTATCGTTCTTAGGAAACTCCAACCAAATCTTAAATACGTCCCAACAAGCCGAACCGAAAACCTATCTCTCATTTGTGAGCCACTGAGTCACACAGCACGTGGTCACATATTGTCATCACGTGGTCACATATTGTCATGCCATCAAATACAAAAACAGCTCACGATCCTCTTTTTGTTTTATTGCCTCTCTAAACACCGCACTCTTCTTTCAGCCCCAAACTCTTAGAATCAACACACACCATCTTCGATGGCAAAATATTTATCGTGTTAGCCACTGTCGCCCCGTTTCCAGCCGAGATCGTCACGTTCCGACAAACGTATTCCGACCACGCATGCGCAGCCATCAAACGAATGTCGCCTGGATTAATCACGTGATGCCCGCTCTCGTACAATCACGGGGCAGCTCATCACGAGACGAGGATGTGCGGGGCACAATAAACCCTGCCCCCGCAAGACGCCGATCTTCTCCGAGTTGTGATGCTAACCGGAAATGCCATAATCTCATATCTTGATGACATCCAGAGCCGAAAAATTGAAGGGTCGGACTACTGTTAGAGCATTTAGAGCATCCAGTCGATAGCCTTGGATATTGGGAATCGGACAGCCCCCACCGTAAATCTATCCCATCGTTCTGATCCGGAAGTTGTTTTTTTTTTTTTTGTTTTTTTTAAGTTATTCAAAATATTCAAACAAAATGTATACCATATAAACGTATGTGGAGCCTTAAGTATAACCACACTCTTAATTTTGTTTAAAATTCAAAGCAAATCACCCCCCCCCACACACACACAAACACACACACTGACAACCATTCACTTGTACGCTCTTTGTTTTATTCTATGCTTTACTAAAAAATATACCCCTCTATTTTTATTGTCAATTACTTTAGCCATTAATTTTTCTATAATATAGAGAATGTTGCTTACACAATTTGAACACGCTGACATGCACACACCTAGCCCCAGAGAATCTTGTATTAACAATTTGAACACGCTGACATGTACACACACCTAAAACCATAAAAAATATGATACACATTTAAAGGGAAGTAGTCACATTTCATTTGTCATATTTTTTAAAATGGAAACGAAACAATTTGACATTTAATATAAGAATATCTGTAGAAATGCTGAGTTTTGCTCTACAGGGCTAAAAATGACAATGTTGAGATCAAGAGGAACACATCCGTAGAAATGCTGAGTTTTGCTCTACAGGGCTAAAAATGACAATGTTGAGATCAAGAGGAACACATCCGTAGAAATGCTGAGTTTTGCTCTACAGGGGTAAACATGACAAGGTTGAGATCAAGATGAACAAATCCGTAGAAATGCTGAGTTTTGCTCTACAGGGCTAAACATGACAATGTTGAGATCAAGATGAACAAATCCGTAGAAATGCTGAGTTTTGTTCTACAGGGCTAACTATGACAATGTTGAGATCAAGATGAAACAAAAATATCTTTTGAATGATTGATGATGACAGTGCTGGAGAGATCTTCGATAGTTCGATGATGTCTGTTTGTAAATCCCTGCTATTATGTCTTCACATATTTATTAAATCAAACTTCATTCGCGCCAATCTAAGCTCGGTGACTTTGTGGACTCAGACCAATGATAACCCTTCAGAAGAAAATGGCCGACATCACCAAAATACGTTCACATTTCCAAACTGCAATTGTCGTTTTTAAATAATGCCGGACTGGCATTCAAACCCACATTAGCGCTTGTACCCCAAAACTCATCTAAAGCCAAGCTTTGGTTCATAAAGAGGACACTCAGTAAATGGTGTGAAGCAGGTGTCCGGCTAAACCAGCATAAGAGACGTAGGGATGTCGGCCCATTTATGTTTATGCATGAAGGTAAAATAATATAAAGATATTTTTTAAAAATTACACCCGGGCTCCCCTCCCCCACCCCCTCCAACGTCACGCTGCCTCCCATACAGCAAACGAGATATAATTTAGCGCGATTCAGGTCGCTGTCACTCTTCATAAAACGAAGTTACCGACCCTTGTTGTGGACGGAAAGGGAAATCAGGGCTTTCAAGCGCATGTGCACCTGTTTTTATGGTGCTGACATTGATAATCTTGACAGTCGTCATAAAATATCTGGTGAGTCGGTTTGATAAAAGAGAAGGGTGATTAGGTTTAACGAAATTATGACTGAGTACATTTGAATAAATTACGGAACGAGTAGATATGACTAAATTAAGGAATGGGTAGATTTGACTAAACATGTCCCTCATGATGACGTCCTAGAGATGTCCCTCATGCTAAACATGTCCCTCATGATGACGTCCTAAACATGTCCCTCATGATGACGTCCTAAACTGGTTCCTCATGATAACGTCCTAAACAGGTTCCTCATGATGGCGTCCTAAACAGGTCCCTCAAGATGACGTCCTAAACAGGTCCCTCATGATGACATCCTAAACATGTCCCTCATGATGACGTCCTAAACAGGTCCCTCATGATGACATCCTAAACATGTCCCTCATGATGACGTCCTAAACAGGTCCCTCATGATGACGTCCTAAACATGTCCCTCAAGATGACGTCCTAAACTGGTCCCTCATGATGACGTCCTAAACTTGTCCCCCAAGATTACGTCCTAAACATGTCCCTTACGATGACGTCCTAAACATGCCCCTCATGATGACGTCCTAAACAGGTTCCTGATGATGACGTCCTAAAACAGGTCCCTCAAAATGACGTCCTAAACAGGTCCCTCATGATGACATCCTAAACATGTCCCTCAAGTTGACGTCTTAAACTAGTCCCTCATGCTAAACATGTCCCTCATGATGACGTCCTAAACATGTCCCTTATGATGACGTCCTAAACATGCCCCTCATGATGACGTCCTAAACAGGTTCCTCATGATGACGTCCTAAACAGGTCCCTCAAGATGACGTCCTAAACAGGTCCCTCATGATGACATCCTAAACATGTCCCTCAAGATGACGTCTTAAACTGGTCCACCATGATGATGTCCTAAACATGTCTATCAAGATGACGTCTTAAACTAGTCCCTCAAGATGACGTCATAAAATGTCCCTCATGATGACGTCCTAAACTGGTCCCTCACGATGACGTCCTAAACATGTCCCTCAAGATGACTCCTAAACTGGTCCCTCATGATGACTTCCTAAACATGTCCCTGAAGATGACGTCCTAAACTGGTCCCTAATGATGACGTCCTAAACATGTCCCTCATGATGATGCCCTAAACTGGTTCCTCATGATGACGTCCTAAACATCTCTCTCAAGATGACTGGTCCCTCATGAGGATGTCCTTAACTGGTCCCTCCTGATGACGTCTTAAACTAGTCCCTCAAGATGACTCCTAAACTGTTAACTGGTCCCTCATGATGACGTCCTAAACATTCTCTCAAGATGACGTCCTAAACTGGTCTCTCATGATGACGTCCTAAACATGTCCCTCATGATGACGTCCTAAACATGTCCCTCAAGATTACGTCCTAAACTGGTCCCTCATGATGACGTCCTAAACATGTCCCTCAAGATGACGTCCTAAACTGGTCCCTCATGATGACGTCCTAAACAGGTCCCTCATGATGACGTTTGGAATGACTAATGGCACGAAGTCGTGTAAAGTGAAGCTACTTTTCAACATGGGGGGGGGGGGTATTCACATTTCACGGGCAGCGTGCGGGAAGGGGGGTCTTGTTGAGTGTGTCCTTACCCTCCATGTCACTCACGATAACGTGAATGTCACGTTCACCCACCCCTCTCATGTCACTCGGTACTAGCAGATTGTTTTCACTGCGCTTTTATTGAGGGAGAAGTTCCGCATCCCCTGCGCCCTCCTTTTCCTCCCCTCTACCTTCCATATACACACCCGCCCTGCCCGATCCCTGCCCCCCCCCCTTTTTTTTTTCAAGAAAGGCCCGGGCATCTCCAAACTGTGCTAGTAATGAAATTGATTGATGTGATTTCCTCTGATAGCATTCAGTTTTCCCCCATTAATAACAAAAGTGAAAAATGTGATGTGTTAAAGGGGGACAAAACTACTTGGCCTCGATCGAGGGGGGGAGGGGGGGCCGGACCTTCGCATCGCTGGTGACGCGCTGGCCAGGTCGGGCAGTGGTCTAGATATTAATTCAAACAAACTGACTCTGTGTGTTGAAATATGGCCAGGGGTCACGAAAGGTCATCCTTCTTTTTAAAGAAATTTTGTTTTACGTAAAAAAAATAAAATAAAGAGTTACATTTTTTTAAACAGGAAATTATCATAGAAAGTGTCAGACGTTAATCTGTCAAGATAATGTATGTGTGTGGTCATGTCGCTTAATGATCTTGATCTTTCTTGTTGTGTTGATCTTTCTTGTTGTGTCGATATACTTTGTTGTGTTGATCTCTCTCGATGTGTTGATGGCTCTTGTGTTGGACTCTCTTGTTATGTCAATCTCTTTTATTAGGCATGTCTCTCTTGTTTTGTTTGTGTCCGGTAAATTTTATTCTAAATTGTGCAGAAATCGCTAGCCTAAAAATCTTCGCCACATGACGCTGTGTTATAAGCCATCACACTTTTCACGTTATAATAAAGAAAAGATTTTTCTCAATTAAACTTTGACGAACTAAGAAAAAAATACTTAGATGAGTTTATCCGGCGGGTATCGTATAGTCTTTTTTTAGCTAGGTAATCGAGAGTTCGGTGTGTATCTTATAGTTTGCGTTGTGTGTATTGTATAGTCTGTAAGGTAGGTATCGTATAATTTGTACAGTGGGTATCGTATAGCTTGTACGGTGGGTATCGTATAGTTTGTACTGTGGGTATCAACTAATGTGTACTTTTTGGGCTGTGGAATATTGTGTTATGGGGTATCGAGAATTTTTATAAGATGTGTATCTAATATTTCGTGAGGCAGGTTCCAAATATTTTTTTTTCCAAAGATAGGTTTCCAGTGTTGTACGGTGGTGTATCAAGTGGTCTGTATGGTGAATTTAGTGACGTTTGAATTGGTTAAGTCTGACTGTGTAGTACAGTTGTTTGTATTTGGGGTACATGGGTTAAGTCTGACTGTGTATTACAGTTGTTTGTATTTGGGGTACATGGGTTAAGTCTGACTGTGTAGCTCTGTTGTTTGTATTTAGGTTGCATGGGTTAAGTCTGACTGTGTAGTTCTGTTGTTTGTATTTGTGTTGCATGGGTTAAGTCTGACTGTGTAGTTCTGTTGTTTGTATTTGCGTTGCATGGGTTAAGTCTGACTGTGTAGTTCTGTTGTTTGTATTTGGGTTGCATGGGTTAAGTCTGCCTGTGTAGTTCTGTTGTTTGTATTTGCGTTGCATGGGTTAAGTCTGATTGTGTAGTTCTGTTGTTTGTATTTGGGTTGCATGGTTTAAGTCTGACTGTGTAGTCCTGGTGTTTGTATTTGGGTTGCATGGGTTAAGTCTGACTGTGTAGTTCTGTTGTTTGTATTTGGGTTGCATGGGTGTTATAGAGAGCTTGTTTACATAATATTTCTCGTGCGTGCCCTCTGATTGACCCCACATGAGACGCTGTGTTCACAAAGGGGTGTGGCTTAGGTCTTTGATGTATTCTTGTTTACGCCGCCAACGAATAAAAATAATTAATCTGTTCCAAATAGTATTTGGTAGAATGATTGGGATTTTTCTCGAAATGTCATGTAGCTTGTAGAAGGCAGGGCTTAGGCGTCGGTAGACCCACCTATATAAGGGATTGACAGGCACGACGAGAGACGGAGA